>CAUVYM010000579.1:0-27263 GCA_963556165.1 Tipula helvola
TGATCAAAGATTGGTAGCATATTTTTTTAACCTTTCCATCGATATGATTGGCATAAAATATTTTTTTGGGGCTGAAAATGTTTTCTGGCTTTCGCTAAATGTATTATTTATAAAACACATCCGGTCTATGTTGATGCCAAGATGCTTCAACATCGATTTTTGCTCGATCACTACATTGTTGATATTTATTGAGAAGGTTTTCGAGTTTAGCTTTGTATCACGTGTAGCTCGATGAACCGGCTTTTTCTTTTTCACATTTCGTTTTATTTATTTCGATTCGCCACGTATGAAGAAATACTGATATGAAATCCAGTGCCTTCTGGAGGTTGTTTTGTATTGTGCTAATTTTTGGATTCGCACTATATAACAATATCGTCTGCATACGCTATGGTTTGTATATGTTGTGAGTTCAAGTTCATTTTAAAGTCTGCTATGTATAGATTGAATAATAGAGAATAAACCATTGTGTATGTTGAATTGTTCACTTGAATTTTCTGTCCCATTGGTTGTTACAACTTTTCTGTTGTACAACATCTCATATAATAGGTGGATTAGATCGGGATGAAATTTCATTTAGTGCAATTTGAATAGTAATCAATCTAGCCAAACAGATTCAAATGCTTTCTTCATGTCAATCGTTACTGCTCCCGTACATGTATTATATTTGAGGTTGTGACATATATCGGATGTGAGTTTAGCTATTGCATGAATCGTGGAATGACCGTATCTGAATCCAAATTGGTTATCTGGTACCAAGCTGTTATTATTAGTGTGCTGCTGAAGTTTATCGTAGATAATTATTTCATATATCTTCCCGAGGTTGGTCTATAGTTTTCCGGATTTGTGGATTTTTTTTTTTTTTTTTTTGAATGGGTAAATCTTTGCTATTTTCCAACAACATGGGAATGATTTATTATTTAGTAGGTTGTTGAATAGTGTGCATAACACCGCAATTCCGGTAGATGTTTAAGCACCACGCTAGGTATGTTGTCCGGTCCGAATGACTTTTTGTTATTGCCGCACTTTAAATAGTTTAAATGGTTCTCCTCAGCTGGGCAGCTTGGAGCGTTGGCTATATTTGTAGTATTGAACTCTACCATTGTGGCATGATTGGCCTTGTTCTGGTTATGTTGTCGTTTTATCTGTTGTATTTTTTGTAATATAGTTGTTGGTGTTCTATTTTCCCCATTGCTAAATTTTGCACAGTATGCCTTTCAATAAGATAACCCAGAATATTTAGGTTTTGTTGCTTGTTGGTACTGATATACGTTGTACCTCGTTTTAGTAAACATGCCCACTCTATATTGATGGAATTCATATTTACGGCCTCATTTTCTTCAATGACAAATCGCTGTGTGCTGCTCTTCGCTTTCGTTTGATTTATCCGCTTAATGTTGGCGAACATTTTCGATCCTGGTTTTATAGCCTCTAGCTTATGTTATATCTTTTTTTATGGTCTGGATTATCAGTTCATTTGTACGCTTTATTTCTGCCTTTAGTGTGCTAATTTGTTGCCAATCATTGGAAGAGATGTTATATTTATATAGATGTCGAGTTCTGCATCTGTTCAATTTCGATCGTTCGGGATAATATTTTTTTGGCCGCTGCCTCTCAGATATCGCTTATATTTAGTAGAGAGTTTATTTTTCCATACACTCCAGATAGTGTTGTGAAAGTTGAACCGTTGTTGTTGTTAAACATATTGCTTTAACATAGCTTTGACTCTTATCCTTGCATATCCGTTCAATTGCTTTATGATCCCCGTCGTATGTGTGCGAGGCAATTTCTCCTTGATTGTTGGTTTCAATGTTAAGGCGATTATCTGTGATTGCCAGGTCAAGGTAATTTCCGGATAGAACAAATGTTGGATTATCTGGTTTATAAAGTTTAACTCTGTATTTGATTTCATTATCTATTATCCATCGGTTGAGCTTTGTGCTTTTTGGGTTATTTGTATCATTACCCCAGTTCGTATGGCGTGCGTTTAAATCTCCAGCTATTATGTAGTAGTGGTTGGTGTTGCTTAGGTCCAATGTTTCGAAGAGTTTGTTCTAATCTTTTTCGAATTGTACCTGTCAAAATAATGTTGCTGCCCGAACAATATACCGAAATGATGAAAAGTATAGCATTGTTGTTTAAATTTATTTTCAGAATTGTTATTTCGATTCCTTTGCCGTATTGTTGTTCATTTAGTTTGACGTGTTGGTATTTGAATTTGTCATTTATTAGTATTGCTATTCCTCCTCCTTGTTGTGAATTTGGCCGATCCTGTCAAAGATAAATTTGGTTCGCTTAAAAATTACGCGTTCTGCGCAACCGCGCAGCACTCACACACCTTGAACCGGCCCTGGCAATGACTGTCGCTAAGTGCTCTTGTTGGCGTGCTAATTTTTATTCAAGTTGGATTCATTGCATTGCCATATATAATTAAACTTAAAATAAAAAGATCAAAGATTGATATTTGACGAATAAATATTGATTTCAAGCATCTTAAATCAACTGGTGGTTTCCTTCCAACCGTAAAGTTACAATTTCTGTTGTACAAATTAAAAAAAAATAACTACATCCAAACATACCCAATTTACAATACTTAGATTTTTTTTTTGACCCCCTATAATAAGGTTCATCGCTTACTCTCATTATAGTACATCAAGAAAAATTGAAGTCTTTTGATTTTAAAAATGCATATTTTGGTTCTTCGGCTGCGATTCCTAAATTTTATTCAGGTGTAACTGCAGATCCGGTTTCAATACTCAGTTCGCAAATTTTTGGCATATTGTCAAGATTTTTAATGTTTAAAACACAATGAAACTTCTATAATTAAATGTCTATTTTTAAAATGAAAGCTAAAACAGTTATTTCAATGCACCATTTGTTGATTATTCTCTAAATTTTGACAACACACATATTTTGCAACAGAGTAAATTCATTTTTTTATATGTAAATTCTAAGAATTTTTATATACATTATTTGTGTACCAAATGAAACGTTATTTATGTAATGGTTAATTACATTGCAAAAAAAAAAAAAAATTAACTTAGTTTTATAATCTAGTGAGGATAGCTAAAATAATTTTCATGAACACAAATATTAATGCAACACATAGATTTATCGTTTATGAAAAAGTTTCACATACATAAATACACCTTTAATTTTCTAACAATTTTAAAGAGATTGTCCAACAAAAACCTTCGTATAACCGAACAACCGAATAGGGTTCTTTGCCTTGGATTGCTGGCTGGGCGTTTAATTTAAAAAATAAGATTTGGTTGATTACAGCTGTGAAGAAGTTTTTTAACCTAGCTTTTTGACATTTCTTCATTCGCAGTGCGAACACGGTCGTGATTTCGTGAATAGTAAGTTAGTAAAAAGAATTTATTATTAAAATAATTAATTTATAGAAATGTTTACAAAAAACTAGTCCGATATAACATGTGAATTCATTAATTATTTTGAGATTAATATAGTCTTAAATCTGTGCTCTTAAAGTATAAATTCTTGTTTTAATGTTTTAATGCGTTCTCCTTCCTTTGCGCCTATACGAAAATCACAACCAATCATTTTTGTGATCGCGCCCAAATATTTATGAAGTCGGCATTTTCAAACACGATTTACCTTTATAATTTTATTTGTTGTGAATGGGAAGTAATGTACAACAAATTCTTGTAAAATCGGCCTTTTGATGAACAATTTGTTTATGTTGTAAGTGCAAATCAACACAGAACTAATGTTTGTAAATTCACAACTAATGTTTGGAAAATCGATTTGAAATACATTTTTAACTAATTTTGTGCGATTTCTTTAGGAAATGTCCCATATTTTAGTACAGACGCTGAAGAATGATACATCTTTAATGTTTTGAAGATAGGCAAGCAGAAAATATTGTACTGGCCAAATTCTAAAAATGTTGATAAATTGCGAAGAAATGCAAATAGTGTTACAGATTTAAGTACATGGTCACAAACACCGTGTGTAATTTTAAATCGAAATCTCAATTCCTTCCAAGAAGGGGTGGCTCTAAAGAAGAATTTGTCAGGTTACTCTGACACTGAGGATAAAGAAAATGAGAAGGCTGTTTGTGTTATGAAACGAAAACATTCAACGCGAACGCATCAATAAATTTTAATGGCCAAATTGAAAAATCGCAGTTCAATAAATTTATTGCATCAAAAATCTACCGAATCACAATATGCCACACCATGCAATGCCCAGACAAAAATCACATACAACAAGGAACTTGGATCCATCCCATTAAACACAACCGCCATCAACAGCAATTTTGTCCGAAACAGCCTTAAACACCATTTTAAACTACGGAATATTGTAAATTGTGGATATCAGCGGAATTGATAAGGGCGAACAAATTATTATGATTTGTGAGAAAGACAAAGAACAATATGAAGAGGAAAATAAACAAGAGTTGAGTCGAATAGAGGATAATCAATCAAAAATGTTAAGCGAAATCGTGGTCTTAAAAACATCACAAAGCCAAATATTCAACAAATTAATTTCCTTCGGCTAATTATAGACCAATTTTTAACTGCAAAAAAATAAGAACAATTTTATAAAATATTGTATGTATGAATTGTATATAATTTGATTGTTTTTGTTTGTAAATAATTTTTATGTGTAAATAATTTTATGAAATTTGTCATTTAGTATAATTACCCTTGAAAATGATGCGAACCATCGAAAATTTGGGAAAATAAATAAAACTTTAATTTTAAAAAAAGTTAAAAATTGGTCTATAATTAGCCGAAGGAAATTAATTTAATAAATACAAGAAGACCAACGAACAAGAGTAATAATTAAATATTCAACAGTATGACGAGCTTAGTGACACAACATACGGATATAATAAGACTACTAACGACACAAGGTCGAGCCAATTTCGATTAAGTCTATGCAAAAATAAATTGAACGATGATTCATTTATGGCCAAATTGGTAATTTGATATTTATATTATCAATTTATTTGTATTATTATATTCAATATTTACGTTGTTTATTTTTATTTAGACATCACAACTCACAAATATTTGTGGAACTACCTAGTGGTAACAGAAATGGATGGGATGTCTTGGAAAGGACAAGCCAGCCATAATTATGTTTCATAATATCTAACAATGTTTCTTAAATGTGATTTTGCTAGTTGACTCAAAATATACTTTTGACGAAAATCAAAAATTTTTTAAGGCAGTTCGTAAAAATAGTAAACGTCGGTTGGAAGAAAAATTGCTTAAAATTGGTGATGGTGAAAAAGTACGTGATATAATTAAAAATTTATTTGAATATGACAACCTTATTTATGTAATTCCAATTTTTTGTTTGTCTTACCCAACCAAAAATTAATGCTAAAACTCCTCAAGAAAATCTAGTCCGTAGCAGCAAAAATGCTGAAGATATAACTACAACTAATCTCAAGGAAGGCGTTTGTGATGATAATAATAATAATATGTCCGAGTTGGTTTATGTTGAGTTGGGCAATATGTCCGATGTTCATATTGGCATTAACAATAATTAATGATACTGATAAAAAAGTAAATAAGCAATGCTTATCATAAGTTCGGCTGTGAGATAAGTTACATTTAAAATTATATTTTACTAGCTGGCCCGGCGAACTTCGTGCCGCCTCAGAATTAATAAATGTTATGTTAACTTATTAGCTGGACAGTGGACACTTTCAGTGGACCAACGATTTGATTTTGAATTGTGAAGTTTAAGTGATCCACATCATTATTCTTTGCCGCAAGAATTCCTCGTTCACTCAACCAATTATTATTTTTGTGGTTAGCAATGATGCTCGGGAACACTTTGTTGATGAGCTGGTCCTTCGTTGAGACGAAATTGCGAAAATTCGGCGGAAATGAAATCAATCCGTTCGATTCGTCGACCGGACAATGGTCATTACCGATTGGCAATTTCAACGCTGAATTAGCCATTCTGCATCCTTCTAGAAACGTGGCCGCTATCCCAGAAGAAGCAACTGCTACAGCAATTTCGGATCTCGCACGAACAGTGGCCAAAATCAATGACATGAGGAATGTCTTCCCAGTTCCACCGGGCGCTTCCAGGAAAAATAAGCTCCATTTCCATCATTAATTTCATTAATGTATCGTACACTTCCTACTGTTGGGGGTTCAACAGTGATGCATTCGTTCGAACTGATTGGTTCAATGCATCTCGATCTTATTCATGTTCACGTTCCAATTCTCGATTGAAAGCATCGTTTATTCCACGATATGGCGTTGGCATTCCTAACTTGATTATCAAACTGCTGCACATGAGGTTACACATGCTTTCGATCAAAAGCAAAGCCTGGTTATGTATCTCATCCTCAATTACCTCGAGATCGGGATTCCCCCGAACTGACACGAATTCGATGTATAATGGCTTCTGACATGTCATCCTTGTACTTATTCCACAATTCACATGGATAGAAATTAATGATAGAAAATAATGTGCGTATCTGACATGGAGATGCAGAAACAATTGCTTCAGCGATTGTCATGTCCCCAATGAGTATCGTTTTCAAGCAAATTGAGCTGCTGACATGTTGGGCACGCTACACCATTGACAGTTCGAAGTAATTCAAATGATGTCGGCCCACAACCATTCACCAGCAAAAGCCGCAAGCAGAGGCATTCGTCGTTCTACGTATAAACTGTGTAAATGCGACGAAGAGCATCAGTAGAACGCCCATACGGATGATTAGGAACCGCATCGCCTTGCTTCCGACTTTAAAATTTCTTCTATGAAGCGTTCCAAGTATAATAACGGGGAATCTCAGAGTAGAGCAACGTTCGTGCATACGGATCACTTTGGCAAATGGAAAAGAAACTGGTCAATGTTGTCACTGGAAGTGTTTCAGCACGTTGAGCAACATTCGCTGCGTTAAAATAAACTCGTTGACTATTCTCAAGATGCACCGCCAAAGGTACAACAATGGGATGATGTTCAGGATTGGGGAATGAGAATATACGCCAAATTGCCTCATTGCAGCTCACGCATATTACCAAATCGTTTGAACGCCAAAAAATGTCATATCGTTGCCTTTCGTGACATATTTGCAGATGTACTTGATCGACTTCACTGATTTGCAATACTCCACGTTGTAATGCACCTTAAATATTTTGAAAAGAAGTGGCGAATACGAAACAATCCAAATGTTGTCGACCACGAAATCGTTTCCTTTCACTTCCTCTGTGATAGTTCTACCGTTATCATCGGGTGATCGACGCCGATACAGTGGATAACCATCGTTGCCAGTGATAGTCTCCGCTGTCAAATTTCGTGTGTAACGCTTCGAACACTTCCCGTCGACCAGGCACGGTGATTGGGAGTTGATGGCGCCACACGGACCGTGAATCATGTTCGTAATTACAACGTCATGCAGGGCTGGATCAGTTTCGGGATCAGGAATCTTGGCACATATAATGGCATCTATTTGATACAAACTATACATAACCTTCTACAATGTGCAATTCATCAAACTGAACTGACCTCTGTGAAATCACTTTTCTCTGATGAATTTGAGAAAAATAATCGTTCGAAGAGAATTAATTGAATCGAATTCAAATGTAATAACCGTTGAAAACGGAATGAAAATTGGTGAAAACTCGAAAAAAATGCTGATAAATCGTTAAGTACGTGCTCAATGGTATGCAAAAGAGACATGAAATACTTAGACCAGAAACAAACGAAAACAACAACAAATTCCTATATAAAATCTTCTTTCTCAAGCGTTGTCAGTTGCAGAGACATGAATATAAACAAATAACATATGGTTGGTCTTTTTTCTGTAAACAAACCATTTATTTTTTATTTTTTTAATAGTTTTAAATTTTCGTGAAAATTAAAAATTAACAAAAAAAAATTCATCGAAATCAGTCAATCCGTTCTCGAGATATCATCAAAAAAGCCATTCCATACAAAATATATGAGAAAATGAATTTTCTTCATAAATTTTGTTTTCGTGGATTTTTTCGATGTTTTAATAGTTATTCTGCTATTCGGGGCGGAGACAAATCCAACAAATCAAAAATCATAAAAATCGGTCCAGCCGTTCTTGAGTTATAATTGATGTAACTAACCCGACTTTGTTTTATATATATAGATAATCATTTTGCATAAAACCCAAAAAGGCATTTTAATTACAAGACTATCCTAAATTGATTATACTAATATTTTTTATAAGGATTAAAGAATGAATGTTTTCATAAATTGCTTTGCCATAAATACTTATAGTACATATATACATTTCTAAAGTATTAATCATCTCATGTCCTTTGCAGTATCGGGTAAATGTGTATAAATATTATTTTAGCAAATTGTTAAAGCATAATAAATCAACAAAATGTTCGTACATTTCGTGTTCTAAATCATCTTGAAGTAGGAAGCAATCGATATATATTGAAAAAAACTTGCGAAATACCAAACCTTTCCAGTTTCAAAGGAGGCCAAGGCCTCATCTTCGAGATTGACGAAATTTCAAAAGTAGTCCATTTGCCTTTGAAATTTTTAAATGTTCCATCTCTCCAACCATTTTTTCGTATAGCTTAGATGTAATAAATGTAGCTCTTCAGCAACAATGATGTCTTTGATCATACCAATAGGCAGATCTTCAAGCAGTGATATTATTTTATGATGACTGCCGTAGGTTCTTTTTCTAAAGTCTTGGTCGGTTCTTTCTGGTAGCCCAATATGCGCAAATGACATAGTTCTATTATAATGACTCCATCCTCCAATTAGATACAATACATTTTAGACATCCGTGTCTACCGTTAAAATTTATAACACCTTTTAAAACTGATCTCGCCGAGGAATCACAAACAAAGCATCTGATTGTCATGCTCACATGATATCCGTTTATTTGAACACCATAGTCTTCAATAAACAATTTAGCTCATCCACAAAAGGCCAAAATAAATTAAAAATTGTTGAATATGTAAATTCTCTACATTTTATCGTAAGTGTAAAATCAAAAACTAGATTTTCGACTCGAAAATTAATTATCACCTTAAGAAATTTTCTATAGATTGAGGTTTTCCTACCTCACTCTAGATTCCAATTACCATTGGTTGGATTGTTGAAAATTCATAAACATTGAATAATATCGGCCATAATTCGTCTTTCGAGCTTTTGTTAATAGGTAGACCGTTAATATTGAAATTTAATGAAATGTTTGAAGGACTTCAAGACCTTCATGCTAATAACTACCTCGACCCCGAGACTGGTTCAGGTCACATTTTTTCGTGTTTTCAGTATAAGGTTCATGCATCGTCCGTTTCTTAATAATTTTCAATAACGAAATGATTGCTGCATGCTTTATGTAAGTTGTAGCCCAAACTCTTAAATCTTTTTGAAAATATGTGTCGTTATTAAGTTTTTCAAATTCTTTATCACCTTCGTCAGAAAGATTTTCAAAATCTTCATATAATAGCTTTCATCTTCCAAATTTCCATAATTTAGGTCGTCGCTGTCGTTCCAGCGGCTAGATGAAATTGCAGTATTATTCTGGTTATATAAAGATGAAATGTTTTCAAATGAAGATTTCGAATAGGCAACCATCGTGTTTCCATTATGAACAATTTCCATTTTGAACATTTCATACTTTAACCGGTTCCTAATCAATGATCGTCTATAAGTGCCACTTTTCAAAAAAAAATTCGATTTGGAAATATCTAGTATAGGTTTAAACATTTTGAATTAAGTTTACACTAGTGGTCGCCCAGTGGGTCGAAATTCGACCGTAATTCATAAAATTTTTAAGTTTGAGCGTTATTGAGGTTCTTTTGTCAAAGAGTATACCTCTATAATCATTGTATAATATTGTTTGTCATAATTGTTTTGAATTTTGCGTGTACAAATACGTCATTAGCGTGTATTCTTTGTCTTAATTCCCTGCAATACCTATGTATGAAATTTAAAATTAAAAGTTATTAACAGTTGAAAAAAAAAAACACAATTACAGTTTGTATTGGTATGGCTACGGACCTTTTTGTGTCTATGCCCGTTCCTGGTGGACCGCCACCCAAATCTAACCTTGTATTGGTATTTATTTTTTGATATCATTCATTGTCAGTTTTTCATGTTATTATTCAATCAAATAGACGCAAATATCCTTGGTTTTTTTTATTGCCATACTGACCAGGTATCCCCAAGGCTTTACAGTTATTTTGCCCATCTTTTTCGAATGATATAAAATTTAAATAAAAAATGAAATAAAAAATACGTGACTTATATTCTTTCATATATTTTTCATTAAATCAAAAAAAACCGAGAAGTTAAAAAATTAAATATTGTCTTAACACAAATTGAAACTTAAAATAGTTTGAAAGTGAAGTTAATGATACAGAACTTCTGTGTAAACCATGTATTTTGTAAAAATCCTTTCATCATTTGCTAACTGCCCTTGGTGATTATATTCGGGAATATAAAATCTCAAACTATCGAATGATCGATATTAAAATCGGAATTTCATTAAAATCGGATAAGAAATGGCCAAATCCCTTATTCAAGAACTTTATCTGAATATCGTTTTAGAATCCCATTTCCATCGTACATGCGGAATTTCATAAAAATTTATTTATTTATTTATTTATTTATTGTACTTTAACAATAATTTAGTATTAAAAGGAAAAGCACAGATGGAAACAGAGTAAACGGAACAAAAGAACAAAAATAAAATGATGAAGCTGCTTCCATTAGGCAGAAAAACCTTTTAAATTTTTTCAAACAATTTCCACCTCATGCATACACATTCTATTTTGAGCAATAGCTCATTTACAATAAAATGTACAGCAAGAGGTGAAATAATATTAAAAATTAACAATAATAACAATAATATTAAAAATAAATTTAATAAACTACGTATTGCCCATCAATCACGCCACTCCAAAAATTTTGACTTAAATAATTTGGCCGATCCTAAACTCTTAATTTCCAATGGAATTGAATTCCAAAGAGAAACTCCCCTAACGTAAAAGGATTTGTTTAGCGACCTACAACTATTTTTGGCCGGAATCAGGCGGAAGTTTGAGGAATGAGACCTGCTAAAAAGTAACTTCCTATAAAGATAACAAGGCTTCTTAGCTTTGAGAAGTTTAAAAATAAAAAGACAAACGCGAAATTCGTAAAAGGTAGATAAACTACATCCTAAAACAAGGCTAGAGTAGGCAGAAATATGATCGAATTTCCTAATACCAAAAATAAACCTAGTACATGCATTGAAACATCTTTGGAGAACGTTCATATTTTCCTGAAGCATACCGAATAAAACTACGTCACCATAAATAAAATGAGGAAGAAGATAAGACAAAAACATTTTTTTCCTAAACTGACTATCAGAAAATCCTACTACTTTATACAAACAACTAAGCATACCAAAGACCCTCTTACTAATACTAACTAAATGGTCACCCCAAGAAAGAGTTTTATTAATAACTAAGCCTAAATCTCTAACAGTATTTGAATACCTAATTAGCGAACCCTGCAGAAAAATACCAGGAAAGGACGAGGTGTCTAACGATTTTTTATAAATTATGATCGACTGAGATTTATTCGCATTTAAAACGAGCCTATTAGAGACCGACCAACTAGCGATATTACTTAAGTCTTCATTTATCAGAGAAATATTCCTATCAATAGAACCCTGATCTAAACGACTATTTTTATAAATTTGGACGTCATCAGCGAAAATGTGAAATGAACAATGGTGAATAGAGGATTCTATGTCATTAATGTACATAGAAAACAATAGAGGACCCATCACTGAACCCTGAGGAACGCCGGAAATTATAGGAAGGAAATCAGACAAAGAATTGTCGAAAAAAACTGCCTGAGAACGATTAGAAAGATAATTAAAAATTAGTCTGGCAGCGGAAACCGAAAATCTAAACTGAGATAAGAGTTTGTTAAAAAGAATTCAATGATTAATAGAATCAAAGGCCTTAGAAAAATCTAACAAAGTTAAAGAAGTCAATTCCCTATTATTCATATTACGCCTAATATCATCACATACATTTAATAACGCAGTAGAAGTGCTATGAAATTTTCTAAACCCAGATTGGAAGAAACTAATTAAACTATTGCTATTTAGATGCGATTGAATTTGAGTTTTAACAACTATCTCGAAAGCTTTAGAGAGAGAACTTAAAATGCTAATTGGCCTCAAATGGGATAGCTCTGAAGGATTACTAATCTTTGGGATGGGTATGATTTTACTTAGCTTCCACTGATCTGGATAGGAAGAGGATGTGAGAATAAAATTAAAAATATGTAACAAATATTTTGAGACGAAAGGGAAAACTCGTTTAACGAATTTTAAATTGACGTTATCCAGACCAGAAGATTCCGACTTAACATTCCAAATGGCAGACTGTAAATCCTCGAGAGAAATATTTGAAAACGAAAACGAATTAGAGGACGCATTAGAGAACAAATCGACGGTACTACTGCCCGAGTTCAAACTAGAGCAAAAATAACTATTAATATCATTGGGCTTAAACACCCCACTAGAACTACTCTTGCATCTGCCTAGGCCTAAATTACGAACATTACGCCAAAAAACCTAAAAAAAGGATAAGAAATGGGCAAGTTCCTTCCTAATTGGCCACATTCCAGAACTTTATCTAAAAATCATGTTAGAATTCCATTTCCTTCGTAAAAGCTTAATTCCATCAAAATCGGATAGGAAATGGCCAAGTTTCTCCCTAATTGACCATATTCCAGAACATTATCTAAAAATCATTTTAGAATCCCATTTCCATCGTACATGCTGAATTTTATCAAAATTGGATAATGATGTCCCAATTCCTCCTATGGCCACATTCCAGAGCTTTATCTAAAAATCATTTTAGATTCCCATGCAGAATTTCATCAAAATCGGATAAAATACGGCCAAGCTCTTCCTTTCTTATTGGCCATATTTCAGAACTTCCAAATTCCTTTCTGATTGGTCATATTCCCGAAACTTATCTAGAATTTATTTTGGAATCCCTTTTCCATCGAATATTCTAAATTTCATGAAAGACGGATAAGAAATTGCCAAGTTCCTGAATTTAATCAAAATCAGATTAGAAATGTCCAAAAGCGTTCCTAATTGGCTAAATTCCAGAACTCTATCTTAAAATCGTTTTAGAATCCTATTTGTATCGTACATGCGGAATTTCATCAAAATCGTATATGAAATGGCCGTGGTCATTCCTAATTGGCCATATTACAGAACTTTATCTGAAAACCACTTTAGAATTCATTTCCATCGTACAAGCGGAATTTCATCAAAATCGGATAAGAAATGGCCAAATTCCTTCCTAATTGGCCAAATTCCAGAACTTTATTTAAAATCATTTTTGAATCCTATTTCCAAATAAAATTCTTATAAAAAAAATCACAAATCCTCCTCAGTTTAAGGAACCTCACTACAACGGACAGCATTTTTGGTCCCGTCGAAGTCCTTTGTAGTGGGTTTCTCTGTATAAAGAAAACTTTTATATTACGTTGGAATTACTAATGTATAATATTTTCGATTGTACATTTAACATTTTCGTTGATGAGTGTAATTTAAAAAAAAAATCTATTTTACAAACAAAATAATTTTCATTCATTCATGCACATAATAAAATTAAAGTATTATTTTGTACTACTTTGATCGTTTTTTGCTTTTATGTGTATGTATTGTAAAGGAAACTACCTCAGGCGATTTTTCCTGAACTATCCAACCGATTTTCGTTTAACATAGATTGCGCACACCTACAAAAGAATACCTTTCGAATGGTGTAATTTTTATAAAAATCGGTTGGGTAGTTTCGGCGTAAAAGGGGTACAAAGTTTTCTCTTCACGTATTAATATATAGATATGCGCTGGATATGGATTTGGAGTTCATTCCTCAACTTCTTATGCTAACCGCTAAGACCCGATCTTAAATAGTGATTATATAAAGTTGTAAGAACCATTTTACATCTAATTTTATAAAACATTTGTTTTGGTTCCTCACTGGTGATTTAAATTAGTTGTAAAATAAACGTTCGAACCAAATTTAAGAACCAATTGATCGTGACACGTCTGTTGCGGTTATTACATGTGACAACCACTTCACAACTGCAATTTTCTACAAACAATTTGACTAAATTGGTTGTGCACAACTAACTAGTTGCCCATACTCAAGAACTTAATTTTTTTATCTTAAACGTTTAATGTCCGCTGTGATTTTCTAAAGTTCAGTTTTTCAAATAAATATAATGGTGCTTTCTAATGTATACAATTGTATAAAAAAGTTAACGCCACTAGTTCAAGATATCTTCTCAAACTCGAATTAAAAATTTGCTTAGATAATAGAGAAATGCGATAGCCCCTTCTTTTCGAGAATATTTATCTGGTACAGGAGTTGAACGCAATATTTAGCTTTTTAAATGATTTTTTGGAATATTCTAAAAATATTGGTGCACAATATGAAATAAGGGGTGCCTACTAAAGTGCGAATAATATGACATTTAACATCAATAGATAAAAATCTCGGTCTAATTTATTACGGTCTCAATATAATCAGGAACACCAAATGAATTTATTTGTAAATCGTCTCGAAAAAGATGATACATGATATCATCCGTCCCCTGAATGGATTCACATATTTGGATAATGTAGAGCAGAATAAGATAAGCCCCAAGATAGAGCCTTGGGGAACACCAGATGTAATTAAAATTGAGTCGCTAATGTTTTCATGATATTTCATCGATTGACACCGCAAATGCAAATAGGAAAATATAAGTTGACAAGCACTTCTGGAAAAATTAAATTCATAGCATAATTTAGAGATCAATATTGAATGGTCAACCTTGTCAAATGCTTTAGAAATGTCTAAAAGAGCTAGAATGGCCACTCTTCCAACTTCAATGTTAGAGGTAATATCATCGATAATTTTTAGCAGTACCGTAGTAGTAATGTGGTTTGCTAGAAAATCCGACTGGTGGGTATTTAGTAAGTTATGACTTGTCACATAAGCATTAATCTGTAATTGAATGACCTTTTCAAAAATTTTGGAAAAAGTTGGTAATGTACTAATTGGACGAAAATCATTCGCAGTAGTCGGAGAACGTATTTTAGGAATCATGGCAATCAAGGCAATTTTCCATGCATTAAGAAACACAGACTTCACTAAGTCGGTTATGTGAGGCAGTAAGATCGGAAGTATTAGCTTAATAAACCTTAGTGCTATGCCATCAGCTCCAACAGCAAATGATTTTATACTGCTCAATTGGATGAGAATTTCCTCGTCAGAAACATTACGCAAATAAAAAGTGTTATGATTTTAATCACCATCGATGAAAGCTGAAATGCGCACTCACAAGAATTGATTTCGCATTTCTGTTCCACAGCTGGTGGATTTATGTAAGTCTTATAATTTTTCCAGAATAATTTACTTGGAACCTGGCAATTGAATTTACCTAAATTGGTATTTGAATTGGAATTTAATTGGTAAAGACAACAAAAATTGTAATAGTAATACATATTTCATTTACTAGATTTGAATGGTTAATTGTTCATTATTTATTTATTTATTTATTCATAAGCCAATGCTGTTTAAACCATACTGTTTTTGTACAAGAAGAATATATACAATTATCAAAGTAGAGAATAACAAAAATAATAAAAGAATAATAAAATTTACAATTAACATTTAGAATATAACAAGAAATAACACTCAAACATAATATATATACAAAATATACACATAAACATATATACATTATATACATATTACTTACAACCCAATCAATCAAAAATTTTGGTTTTCTTTTACCAATTTTAACATTAATCCTTTGAAAATATTCAAAGAATCAATATTTTTTAGTACCAGTGGTAGGCTGTTCCAGATGACAATCATGTTCACCAAACAGGAGTTATTGTAAACCTTTGTCCTATTGATAGGCAACTTGACATTTCTTGTTCGCAACGATGTAGAAAAATCTAATTTCTTATGCAAATACAATGGTATACCCGATTTAATAATACGGAAAATAAAAACCGCAGTTCTGTAACAATAAAATTCAAACAAGTCACATCCAATAATAGAAACCTTACCGGATGCAGTTATTAAACTTAACCTCAAGTAAACGCCTTGAAGTACTATCACAGTTATTAAATATTACATCACAATAGGTGAAAATTGGTATAATCAGACTTTTAACAAGATATATGCGTAAATTCACTGGATAAAACTTTTTTATTAACCTTAGCGAGTATAAACTATAATTAACACGCTGGCACAGGGATTTTATATATCAATCCAAGTGAGTTTTGGGTTTAATATTAGTCCTAAGTTATTGACTGTCGGCACAAATGAGATAATATCATTGTCTAAATAAATCAGAGGTGCTATATTATGAGAATTATTTCTAGAAAGCAATAATGCTTTACTTTTAGTGGGATTAATAGCAAGTGAATTATTCTTGGCCCATAAGGAAACATTTTTAAGATCAGCATTAAGTCGCATGACAATCGCATCCAACTCTGAAAAGTCGCCACCAATATACAATTGCAAATCATCAGCATAAAGGTGATATCGACAATTCCGAATATGCCAAAGCAGATCATTAATATAAATGGAGAAAAGTAAAGGCCCCAATATAGAACCCTGAGGCACCCTAGTAAATACTCCTCGAATACTAGATTGACCTTCTCCATGCTTTACGAAATGTTTGCGGTCGCTCAAATAAGAATGAAGCAACATAATAGCAGAACTCGAAAATTTATAATACAAATGTAACTTCTGAAGCAAGTGGATATGGTTAACACAATCAAAAGCTTTAGAAAAGTCTAAAAGGACTAAAATACCGAATGAATTGCCCTTGTCTAGAATAGCCGATAGATCATCAACTATATGCACCAGTGCAGTGGTAGTGCTATGACCAGGATTATATCCTGATTGGAATTTGCTTAAAAAATCAAACCGGATAAGGTGCTCGGTAATTTGGAGTTGAATGATTTTCTCTAGTACCTTTGATAGGGCCGCCAAAATACTTATCGGACGAATATCACCAATACCAGAAACCATATCCTTTTTAGGTAGAGGAGATTTCGTTAAACATTGGTTAATAATAAATGTGATATGAGGCAGAAATAATTCAATAAACAATTTCAGTACTTTAAAGTTTACATTATCATATGCCATCAAATCCGATTTAACAGCACGAATCGCATTCAGCACCATAAGCTCATCAACACAATCAAATACAAACGCGTAGCTTACCGAACTAATAAAATTCGAATCAGGTAAAGGTAAAACACCAAAAGAATCACTAAACTTACAAATTCCATTCAAAATTTCTCTCGGCAGAAAACATAATGACTGCCTCATTTGATGTACCTAAAACTCCAAGTTTTCTTAAATTGACCCATGTTCTTTTAGAATTGTATTATTGTATACATTCCCAAAATAAAATGAATGCTTAGCTTCATTAATGCATTTGTTGGTTTTATTTCTATAGAACTTAAAGGAAACCAAATCATGCTCCAGTTCATATTTTTTATATTTTTTATAAACCAAATCTCTACGCTCCATCAAATCCAAAATATAAGTATTTAACCACGGAGCAGTAGGACACCTATTTATAACCCTCTTACGAGGCACACAAATATTATCTAAATGTAAAATGTTTAAGTTGAATTCCTCAACTATATCATTCACAACCGGATAAAACCAAAAATTCAACCAGTTCAACGAAAAGAAACAACTCACAAAACTCTCACGATCAATCGCTTTAAAATCCGGAACAACAGTATAGGAAATTTTATCCCTGACACGACAGAATTTAAAGCACGCAAAAACCAAGTCGTGATCAGAAATAGCAGGAACCGCATGTTGCCCAAAAGAAACAATATTAAGCCTATCAGGCTCATACAAAATTATCAAATCCAATAGGCTGTTATCCAATCTAGTCGGTTTAAAAGGTAGATAATATAAATTGTACAAACTCAAGCAATCACTAAGTTTATTGTTAGCCAACATGTTAAAATTAAAATCACCGCAGCAAATAACTTTTTCATACTGTAACACATATTGAGAAAAAATTATTTGTAAATTATTAATATCCTCCGTACAAGCCGGAGGCGGGTTATAAACAATCAAAATAAGATTTTTTCCAAACCGTCCAATAAGTTCAGCAGCCAAAATTTCAACTTTTCCAAATGCGCCAGAAAATAGTTTACATACTTTTAAAGTATCCCTGAAATAAATATCAACCTCACCCCATCGTGTATTATTTATACGATCGAAACGTATTAATTTATAATTATTAATATGGAGTGACTTGTTTGAAATTTTATCGTTAAGTAGAGTTTCCGTCAACGCAAGGAAATCAAATTTGTAAACATCCAACAGTATAGTAATGTCATTTAAATGTTTAACTAAACTACGAACATTTAAATGACCAAACCATAAACAAGAACCAGCACTTACCTGCAGACTATCACCTGGAACAGCCTCACCACAGTTTAAAGAACAATCTAAAAACCTTGTGGATTGAGTTGTCCAAGAAGTTGGATCCATCAATTTATCAAACATAGTAACGGAAATTTTTATTTTAAATGATGAGTAATCCTGCTTGAAATTAGCACTTAATTTTGGAGTAAACCGATGAACCAATACTTCAGACAAATTGAAATTGTCCAGCAAATATTGGCTGATATTTGCTTCAGTAACATCCGGGTGAAGTCTGGAGACAAAAATCAGCTTTCGAGGTTCCACAGCACGTAGGATACCACCACTACCAGTGCCAATAATATAGTTGTTTACAACCGATTTTGAAGATGAAGATGTAGACTTCTGAGCCGGAGTATTCCTGTTCGTAGGAGCACTAATAATTTTCTTGCGTACGTTCATTGTTACAGGCTGAATTGGCGACAAAGAACTACTGTCAGGTCGAGTGTAACAAATTGGCAAACCATTTGATTCAATAACTATTTCACCTTTAGGTACACTTTCACTCACAATTTCTGGTTGAACTGATTCCTTAACAGACATGATAGTATTATTCACATGACCAGTACCAAGTTCAAGTTCACCGGTAATCATTTGTGCTATATAAATCATTAATAATATAATCGACCCCAACAATAAAAAAAATTATAACAGATCAATAATAATAAAAATAAAAATAAATTATAAAGAATGAATCATAAAAAGATAAAAGGAAACGAAACACATACAGTAATATACACAAAAAAATCATAATTTTACTTTTTTTTCTAGCCGAGACTCTTACGCTTACCGCTGATTTCTCTGAGATGGTATCTGCCATTGCATTAGTTACCTTGCTTGTAGTTGGCGCAGGTAAATTATCCTTTATGATTGGTACAATCACCATGTTGCACGGAAAGAAAAAACTACTTCCCTGGGTCTCAAATCATGCAAATTCCACACCAATTTGGCACTAAGAATATTATTCGTTAAATTATGATTTATATTCTCAATTTTGACTTCAAACTATAAGCGCAAATTCACATTTAATATTACACGATTTGTTATTTTAGTTCTTGATTGCATTGTTGCACGTTGCTAATTTAAGAACTTAATTCATATATTGCTAATTCATTCTTCTTATAATGCAATCTATCTAGTCATAGTATTCATTAATATTCTTGTGTTAAAAAGTTAATTCTTAAAATAATCATACAATCAGTTTAATTAAAGGACAGTATTGGCAAATTAAGAACTCGTTTTTCTTAATCTAATAACTCGGTAATAAATTTGAGCCTTTAAAATGTAAAATTAAAGAAAGGTAATCACAAATAGAGAACATGATCTTCTTGAATTAGGAATAATGTATTGATATTAAACGTCATTTTGCTTTAACTATGACTGAAACTTACTTTGCTCGTGAAGTTAAATGCATAAATAAAATAATCGAGTTTTCTTAAATTGAGCTTTAATATTCTCAATTTATCTCTATCTTTCTCAATGTATATATATATATATATATATATATATATATATATATATATATATATATATATATATATATATATATATAATATATATATATATATATATATAATATATATATATATATATAATATATATATATAATTGCAGTCCTACATTAAAAAATAAAACAATACCTAAGTTTTAAGTTTTTATTTATTCACCCATGTTAAAACAGATATATATAATTTATAAATGCCTTATTTTAAAATAATCTTTTAAATTAATTTTATATAATTGAAATGGCTTATAGCTATTTAAATTCTGTTATGCTTTTTATAATGAAAGGAAATTCCTCAGAGTCAACAATTTTTTGGAAACAGTTAAAGTGACCATCCCATAAAATTTTGCTTTTTTCTAACACCAAAAAAAAAATCATCATTGGTAAATTTTAGATTGTCTTGTATTTTGTACAAATGTAAGTCCTTAAATAAGTAAAAGCAATTTTTATAGTCAGTTCCTTTGTAATTAAGTTTTTCAGTAATAATCAAATTCTTCAAATCATCTTCAGAGAATAATCTTTTTAATTCTCCAAAATATATTTGATCAGCAGGATACTTTCTACTCTTACTACTAATTGTAAGTGCTATGTTTTTTGAAGATAATCTATTCTTTAAAATTAAATATGAAAATTTAATAGCGTTTTTCTTTGCAATTGAATACGACAAATTTCTTCTGCTACTAGTAGAGTTCGTATACAGTTTCATTTCTCTATTTTTAGACTCAAAGCGCATGCAGAATAGGTATCTTAAAGGACCAGAGTTCAGTATAATTTGTGGATAATGTGTTATAAGATGATGTTTTGGTTTAAGATTTTCCTTAAACACTTGTACATATGTAAAGAGAATGATGACTTTGTATTAATTGTAACATTTTTTCAATGTCAGTGGCAGTAAAAGACGGCCGAAGCATAAAGTCGATTAAATTTTCCAAAAGACATACGTATTTCCATACGCGGTCACCTCGTTCAACCAACTCGCCAGCAAAACATGTAAAGAAATGTAACATTGTGTAACTCTCCCTCGCAGAAAGATGCAGTTTTTTCTTCTTTAAGTGATCTAATTTTATTGCCTCACATCTGTTACGATACTCTATTTCACCATAGCCAAAATGAAGCATTTTATAATTAAATGTTTCCAAGTCAAACGTTTTGTTGACATTTATGAAATAATCCAGAGTGTTCAGTAAACCAAATTTAATTATGCCTTCAAGAGCATCGTGCATAATATCTATTCTATTAAAAATAGAGTCACCTAAAATTTCTGTACTTTTGTAATTGTTTTGAGTTAAATGATCTTTATATAAACAAACATTTCTCATTAGATTTACCTGTTCTAATGTTGAGTAATGAGTTTGCGTTTTTGGCATTATGCAAAATCTGCAAAAAAAATTGTGACTAAAACTTCTCGCAAACAGAAATAGGTCATTTATAGCTTTGTTGTCACCTACTACTAAGCCTAATACGAAATAAACAAGTTCGGGTCCATTTTCAGTTTCTAAGACAATTCCGTTTGTTTCTAAACGAATAATGATGTCAATCAGTTTATAAAGACATTTATTCGGACCTAGTTTTTTCACTAATTTAGCGTTTATGAACATTGCCGTAAAGATATATTCTAGCTTAGAAATTTTATGAGTGAGAAGTGTAGGAAAATTGTAATAAAACGTAGAAATAGCTTGCGTACCTGCGTGACTTCCAATGGTATCATTCACCTCAAAATCGTCGTAGTAAAGGAAATATGGAATTACTGTTTTCCCCTTAAACTTGGATTTCCTAGATTTCCACACGTCACCTTGCACAAAATTTTCCCTAATTTCACTTTCTGAGCTTTCTAATTCATTAGTACCTATATTTCAGTGTGCCAGAAAGCATACCTGGTAATTCAAAAAATTGCTTAATTTGATTTTCTATAGGTAAAATAGTTGCGGTAAATTTTTGTTCGTCCAGCGAAGGAATGCCTTTCGTCATAACTTCTCCTATTTTATTTTCAACCGAGAATTTGATTGGTGAATTATAAACATGGTTTCTTTTAAGTGTTTGTAAAATTTTATATTCCGTACTGATTTGAACAAACGGCCTAGCACAACATTCCAATAATTCAGAAATTTCTTGTTTCTTCTTAGGATTCACTTCTTGAACTATGATATCTTTGACAGAATTGTAAACAGAGCAAATATTGTCCGAAAATCCATTAATAACAAGTTCAATTTGTTGGTTAGTTAAATTGCTTTGGCTATTTAATTTGGTTATAAATAAAAGTGCTTTATCATACAAATTTGCTTTTAATGCTTTTACAGAAGAACTGAAACTACTAGTGGGTAATAGATTTGGTAATAGTAAAGAAGCCCTTTGGCTTTCTTTTACAAGCTCAGTATACGATGTTTTAGGACGCGTTGTTTCTTTTAATTTTTCTTTATAATGTAAATTAAAAACATTGTTATGTGATAATAAATGCCGCTTTAAGCTTTTGAGATGTGAGAAGCTCTGAGAACATGAGGTTTGTGAGCATTTATAACTACCGTTTGGTTTCTGAAAATGAACACATTTGTAATGCATAATTAAACTGTCGACTGTATTGAAAAGGTTCGCACATACAAAGCAAACATACATTTTATATGTATGTATAATTAATTTTATATAAAAATGAAATATAAATTAAATAATATAATTAAAAATAATTAATGAATTTCAAATTTGAACTATCAAAGTTAAAGTTTAAAATAATATAAGACAATAATATACTTTCATATTCATATAAAAAATTTTTTTAAATTAATTAGGTACACGTTTTCCAGTATCGCAAGTGTGCAAAAAATATAGCAGAAAAATAAATTGTGGAAAATTTAAAATAAATTTTATATCTTAACCTAATGATAATTATAATATAAAATCTTATATCTAATGTAATGATGATAATAACGTAGATAAAGTGGTGGAACTAGATTCAACGTTAATTTCGAAGAAGTATTGTTGGATAAATTCCCAAATAAGTTTACACTGAATTTGGTATTTTAATTCAAAGACGTAATGTAATTTAAACGATGTGGTTATAGCTTTAGTTAAATTACTAAATTTGTAAAAAATATTATCATATATGGTGTAATATATTGGATTGGCTTCGTTGTCATTCACAATGAAAACGGTTGGCTGAAACGTAATTCCATTTTCTAAATACGTTTTGTTAATACCTGCGGTATCTTGTTGAATATCACTAAATGATTTAACAATTTTAATAAATGCCTCCTGACCATCTAAAATGCTAAACTTCCAAATTTTTTTCGTGGCCTTGTTTTTGGTTGAGCCAGTTGGGATCAATAAGGTTTGTAGTAATTTAAATATTGAAATATCAAGATGAGGATCTAAAATATTTTAGAATATTAACTCTAATGTGTAAATAAAATTTAAACAAATGTTTCTTTACTTTTCGGATTATTACGGTACTGGTCAACCAACTCGTTTAGAACATCTAAATTTGGTTTATCCTTAATTCTTTGTTGAAAAATTATAATAATTTTTGATTTATATTCGTCCCATTTCGATAATAGTAGATGTCCTTTATTAGGAAACATATACTCAAAATCAATGTCCACCTGTAAAGAAACTTAATTAATAAATATTATTTCTATTTTAATAATGTCGTTTAGCTTACAAGCTGTCCCCCTTTTGAATCTGAATACCTCGGCCAGGCCTTTAATATTGCCCCAATGTTACGCCCAGCTTGCTGGATTTGTTCTTGACGTAAAACACACGTCTCTTTCCAACGAACAATTATATATATATTTCCAACTTCCCATTCATCCGAATAAACCTGTAACCAGACCTGGTTTGGGTCTTCAGTGTTTAGGCTAACTAATGAGTCATCAGTGGATTGCTTTTGAACTTCGAATTTTCGTTTGATACCATACGTCTTCTCACGGGGAAATAAGTTTAATTTTCGCAATCTGCTTGCCCTGTTTTTGTAGGCATTATATAACCGGCCTGCATTATGAATGCCATTTGCTGAAAAATATGTTTCCTAAAACAAAATACATTTAAAATTAGATATGAGTAAGACATTTTTATATAATAAATATTGTACATTACTTTTCTTTCGTGCTGAAACGTTGAGCAAATACTTTCAGTGATTCTTTCAAAATCCGGTCGATGCATGAATTCTTTGCCATCTACGTAGCGTTGGACAATGTCGTTTATAAGTTTATTTCGCATCAAAAGTGGCAACAAGTTATTGTTATTAATATACCCATTCCAAACAGCTTTGCCAGAAGGCGATTTAAGATATTCGTCTAAATTCTGGGATAATTAAATTAAATAACATTTTGAAATTACAAAAAAAAAAGGAAACTACAAATTTGTCATACTTACAAATGATTGCTGTATATGCTCTGAAAAATAGTAGGGTGGTATTGGTGATGACGATGTGGAGCAGGTTGGTGATTACTCGATTGAGATTGATGACAGCGCTGCAGCTGATAATGTTGGCTTTGTTTTGTATTCCAATGCAAATTTGGTGAGCCAGTCTTTGAGGCCACTAATATCGGAAAACCCCGGATCTATATTCTGAAAAAATTAGTTAAAGCTAATAAACAGAAGAAGCTTCAGGACCTAGCTTTTTCTACAAACCAGTGAACGTCGCCAATTTTTCAAATTTTCCCTGAATTGGACTTTATATCCAAGGTTTGATGTCGGAGGAATAGGAAACAGATATTTGAGATCGGTTTCCGTTAGAATCTTGAATGAATTTATATCTAAACACATATCTGTAAAAAAATACTCATAAAGTCAATTTTCAGTATAATATAAAGAAAAATTAAAAGTGTTACTTAAAAGGTAACAAAAAATTACAAAGAACAAGGAACTAATAATTTAGTTGGTTGATATCAAAATGTTCGTCATGAGAAACTATGCCCGAATTCCCGCCTCCACTTTAATTGATTGTTAGGACGACGTCGTCCCGTAACTGTGAATGCAGGTCAAAAATTGTACAAGAGATTTTCTCACGACGAACCATTTGGTATCAAATAAGAAATTTCGAGAAATGTCAGATACGTTAATTCACTGCTAGGTCGACGATATGTCGAAACGGGATCAATTTAGCCAAATCGGCTTCACATAAAACAAAAACTTAAGGGGGACTCTCTCTTTAAAATTGCATTTACTAAATTTAAAGTGTACACCAAACAAAATTCACTAATGGATTTACGTATGAACGATACGAAATTGCAGTAGCAATTAAAAGCGCCTTGAAAATTTTGTTTTTATACTCACTGCTTATAAAGCGAAAATGGAGTGAAAATTCGAGTACAATTTAAAATGCTGTTAATTGCACCTACTGCGATTTAGTACCGTTTGGAAATAACAATTATTTATACTTAAGCACGTTGAAATTACATCACCCATATTCCAGCTATGTAATAGATCGAACATTTGGTGTTGGTTATCGATGTATATAATATTTTCATCCATTTTTTTTTGCACAGTGTCACTTTTATAAATTTTTAGAAATGTTCACTTACACGATTTTAGATTTAATTAATTCAAAAATTATTGCACTTATTTATTTTCTTATTAATAGTGATTAAATAATATAATTGTAGAGTTCACTTGCACACCTCTTAAAAATTATTTAACCTTAAATTTATAAATATTCATTACAAAATCACTTGTAATGTTATATCACTAAAAATCAAAAAACAAGTGAAACTGAAACGCATGTCTAAATAATGATACAACGCAGGCGCAAAGTTTCTACGGTGCAATGGTAACTGGAAAAAACGATCAAATGTTATAACCAAAATGCTCAAATCGAACGAATTGGAAATTAAAATATTTTACATTGATATTTTAGGAATTCAAAAAGCCATATCAAGAACTAAAAGGTTTAATTGAACTTTGATAATTCTCCGGCAGTCCAGTAATCTACTTTACCGTTAGTAGACGACTCAATTTCGTTTAGGTAAAACAACGTGGACGTATCAAAAAAAAGTGGTTATGGTCTTCACGATATTTCAAATAAAACCAGAAATACTCTATGATTTGAAAGTAAATTGATTCAACACTTTTTCTTATCAAAAACTTAATTGTATTGTTTAAATGACGAACACATTTTTTTCCAGTTTACAAAATTGCGATATTTTTTAATTGGGATTGTTGTTCTCAAATATGGCAAATGTATTCCCGTTTTGAGAATCTAACCCGCATGAAACAATCAAAAAAGTTATAAATAAATATTGCATCTAAGCAAAAGATGATTATGAATTGAATTCTCATATTGAGAAAATTCAATTCTTGGCTTATGTACATAGGGCATAAAGTAGTAATTGAAGTCGTGATTCTAATCAAAAATGGTTTTCCAAATTTGAGAATTAAATTCTCACTTACAGGAAAAAAATATTTACGTAATTTAACTACTTCGGCCGCAAATCGATCTTTTAAAATGAAAAATAAGAATTTAATGATTATACTAATCTCTCAGTTCTAAATATTAAATCAGGAACTCGTAATTATCGAATATAGAACAATATTTCTTTCCGTGTGTGGATTAGATTCACCTGCTTTACTTATAGTAGTTCGAATCGATGTTGTGTTATCAACAAGTTGAGTGACCTGTTAATTGGGTTGTTTATCATCTGTATTAGCAAGCGTAACTAGTGTAACAGCAGATAAATGTTGTCTTGTGATACGTTGAAAATCATCCATGCTTTTTGGTATAACAACTTTGCTATTGGTACTGTAGAATACATACACTAAACCGCCTTTTGTGAGAACGGTTATTATGTGTTCTGCTCGTTTTACCTTAAATGCCGCTTGCAAAATTGAATAATTATTCTTTGTTAAATAGTGGTTACAATATATCGTATATTCATATCTAGCCCAATATTACGTCATGATAAATTTGTGTAGGTCAAGTACTTTTTAAAGAATGTCATTTTAAACCGTTGCGAGACAAACCGAACCAATATTGGGATTTGCCTTTTGGAGATAACGTCACCATTGTAATAATTTAGGCGATTTCATCGAGTAAATGGTATCCACTGCATTAATGCCACTATCAAAATTTACTGCACTCAAAATTTTAGTAAAAATATTTTGTATCGGTTCATTGGCAATTAAGGGAATTCCTGTAATCACCATATTTGGAGAGTAGTGCTGTCGCTCGAATAAATCAAATTTAGCGTCATAATGTCATCTTAGCTGCAAACGCTTCTAAATTTTCAATCACCTTGACAATTTCCGATTTAATTTCTGTCTTAGTGGAACAGAGACAGGAATCCAAGTCCGTT
>CAUVYM010000580.1:0-34032 GCA_963556165.1 Tipula helvola
CCTAACCTAACCTAACCTAACCTAACCCTAACCTAACCTAACCTAACCTAACCTAACCTAACCTAACCTAACCTAACCTAACCTAACCTAACCTAACCTAACCTAACCTAACCTAACCTAACCCTAACCTAACCTAACCTAACCTAACCTAACCTAACCTAACCTAACCTAACCTAACCTAACCTAACCTAACCTAACCTAACCTAACCTAACCTAACCTAACCTAACCTAACCTAACCTAACCTAACCTAACCTAACCTAACCTAACCTAACCTAACCTAACCTAACCTAACCTAACCTAACCTAACCTAACCTAACCTAACCTAACCTAACCTAACCTAACCTAACCTAACCTAACCTAACCTAACCTAACCTAACCTAACCTAACCTAACCTAACCTAACCTAACCTAACCTAACCTAACCTAACCTAACCTAACCTAACCTCTAACCTAACCTAACCTAACCTAACCTAACCTAACCTAACCTAACCTAACCTAACCTAACCTAACCTAACCTAACCTAACCTAACCTAACCTAACCTAACCTAACCTAACCTAACCTAACCTAACCTAACCTAACCTAACCTAACCTAACCTAACCTAACCTAACCTAACCTAACCTAACCTAACCTAACCTAACCTAACCTAACCTAACCTAACCTAACCTAACCTAACCTAACCTAACCTAACCTAACCTAACCTAACCTAACCTAACCTAACCTAACCTAACCTAACCTAACCTAACCTAACCTAACCAAACCAAACCTAACCAAAATCGTGTGTGTAGATTATATAGCTCATTTATGTTTTTTTATTATTTATCTGATATACAAGATATTTTTATAATTAATGACATTTCCTATTATTAGATTTTTTTAGTATTTTTTTATAAATGATGTTTATAATAAATATTATGTTATTAAATTTCATATCATATTTTTAAGGACACAACAAATACGGGATGGTTATTTTTTTTAAATACTTTATATTTATTTTCTTTACGATATCACAAAGTGCTATCGTATAAGAATAAACGCTAACCATTGGGCTAGGGGAGGTTGTAGGCTCTTTTTTTCGAAAACGGTTTTTCGGTTTTTCGGTTTTGCTGTTTAACGGTTTTTCAGTTATTTTTATTTTTAAAAGGTTAGGTATAGAGAACCAAGTACGTGGTTTTATGACTAGTACGTTTCCAGTTGACTACTATATAATTTATTTGTACATTTTAAAAAACAACCTTATTTGTTTTACTTGTGGTCTGCGTGCTGAGAACGTTTCCCCCAAAACAACTTATGTTTTCTGCATACATTCTAATAACATTTTCATGTACAAATGTTACTAGAATGTCCTTATTGTTATATGTTTGCAGGTGTTTTAATAGTTATAGGTCACATTCCTAGTATTTATAGAACAGTGGGTTGTTTATTCTATATAGGTTTTTCTTGAAGAACTGACTGACAGTTTTACGTCATTGCATTTATTGAACTAGTCTATGATGGTGAATTTAAATTTGATATTCAATTAATAGTGAAATGAATCCAAGATCTAAATCTTATAGGCTGATCTATCTGGTATTCTTTTAAATCTTTACAACGGAAGTGCAATCATAGTATAGCTTCTCTTGTAGTTTAAAAATAGCTGTTTACGAGATTGAAAGATGTTCGTTATTGTATGTCCTTTAATTATTGTATTTAGATTATCAAAAACAACCGGTACTTTTTTTTTTAGATCAGGTTACGTTTGTTTGATTTCTGAAAATTGTAATATATGTTTTACCATTGAATTAGCTTCATTTAACAACATGTGATGGAAACAATTGTCTATTTAAGTTTTTAGATATATTTATCGTTATGTTATATCTGGTTGTATTATCTGTATTTTAGTTACATTTTAAAACAAATCTTTATTATAGGTTAGAATACTTACAAACGTATATTATTTTTAGCTTCCCAAAATATAGTTTTATTATAATAGAATCTGGTATTTAATATTTATCTTAACCTTTAACAGTTTTTCTAAAACTTGTTTGTACGTATACAAAATAATATCTAATCTTACACATTTAATGAAAGTGGCACATGAATTCTAAACCGCGTTCCGAGAGCTTTTTACGTAGTTTACACATAAAATCATAACATATACCTATGTTTTCTAGTGTAAATAATTGTGTTTGGTAGAAAATGTCAAGAGGTCCCTTATAGATTCTGTAAGGTTCTTTTTAGATTCTATGAGATACTCCAAAGATTGAAAACCGCCTGCTATATAGACAATGTTGTAATTATGGGTTCTAATTGGTTCTTTATGGAATTAAACATGTTCTTTTGGGATTCTAATTATCGTTATAGATCTTATAAAGATAGTTATAGATCTAAAAAATATATTTATAAATTAAAAAATGTTGTTATAGATCTAAATAATGTTGTTATATATCAAAGAAATGTTGTTATATATCAAAATAATAGTTGTTATTATTAAGTTTAATAAAGCGTGGGTTCTCGTTTGTAAGTTACAATCTTTGTATTGTTCAGGGTTAAACCAATATGTTCTTATTTATAATTTCAAGAGAGAATGTCTATATCAGTTTCTGTTTTTTATACAACAATGGATGTACCCTTGTTTTTACAACAATGGATGTAACCTGAATTGTTAGGACAGGAGAGATGGCGTACATTTTAAAGTTATTATTTTTTATAATTATATTTGGATTCAGTCACAACTACCAGTGGAATGATTATACAAATTAATAGATGCTAACCTTACTAGATAACATTTTAGATGTCCTATCAGTGTATGTATTATTTTACGAGGTAAATATTATAGATGACATTATTCGTAATATTTATTTTCAAGCGTGCAGTTTTATTACATCTGTCCTTTCATGGTAATATTATAATAATTATGGCTGTTATTCTAAAAATTGGGTTCTTTGTTAAAACGAAATCTAAATTAATAGATAATATTTAAATAGTTATCTGAACCGTTATTCTTTAATATTTTTTACAATTTAAGGAGTGCGTATTGTAATGTCTAATATTACAGTACTTGAATGTCGGTCGATTTGCAGTTACATTCAGAAAAAAGGTTTTTGTGTTGGGCAAAATACAAGTGTTTTTTAAGTTATAATAAATGTATATTTTTTATAGATTTTATGAATATTTTTTTATAGATTTTATAAATTTGTTTTCATTTCTATTGAATTCTATGTATAATAAATTCTATGCATGGAATACTAACCTACATAAACTAAACGCAATGATAGTTTATTAATACACTAACAAAATAAGTATCTATTTCTTTTACAATTTAACTGTACATGTTTGGAAAAATGTAGGGAAACAAATTTAAAAAAAAATATGGGATGTAAGGTGATAGGATGGTGGAATTAATCTATGTAATCATCATTAAGCAAGCATACCTGTTTAAAATTCGTCAATAGTTAAAAATTGTATAAAATGTTATCTCTATAGATAAATTAAATGTTAATGAGTATTGTAAATTTGTTGTATCTACTAACAACGTATTTATCAACCATATTGAACAGTAATCGGTTTTAAATTAAAAGTAAATAACACCTTTTTTAAATCGTATGTATAAGTACAAATTAGTTTTTATACTAGAAAGATTCTTTTGTTGTCTTATACTTATGTAAAGACCTTGTTGGCTGTTAGATAGAGGTTCTGTAAAAACGAATATTTTTGCAAAATCCCCTATTTTTACACTTAGATGTTTACATATTATTATACTGTTTTTATTAACTTTTTTAATATTACCTTTTTTACTTTTTCCCTTTTTACATGATACATCATTTAGATATATAGGTGTTATTTTAGTTTTGTCAGACTTGTGGTGACCGTAGTCGATTTATTGAACTAACTAAAATTCACTATTTTTCTTAAATCGAGATCCGAACCCGAGGAAGGGTACTTTGAAAGACAATGGATTACCACTGAGCTATCAAAGCTAAAAATTGTATTTTTAAAAATATATAAATATTAGGCACTTCATAATATGAGTCTATACTTGGGTTCTATTCCCAGTTTATTGACTAAGAAGTCATAACGACGAGGAGAAATAATTTCAACGGCTACAAATAATCTTTTGTTAACATCTACTATAGAAGGTGTACATATAAAATAGACGACAGTAATTTTTACTTAAGGTATACCTATTATTATTTCTCTATTTAATGTTTATAAGAATAAATTAAGTATTATAATTTTTTGTAATTTTATGTTTAACTCTCCAGGTAAAATGATTGACAAAAAAATACACATACAAAGAATAACAGTATAAGATCGGAAGTCCGTCTATATATCAACGAAGTAAACGAAAAACCCCAACCTTTCTGAATATATTTTCAACCTTTAGGTTTTCAATTTTTATGTATATCTATCCGGTTAAAATGATTGTCGAACATCAATGTAAACATACCGTATATTAAAACCAGAATAAGATCGATATTAAATTCATTTATTAATGACTCAACTCAATTTACCTGAATACATTTTAATGATTAATTTTTAAGTTTTCAATTTTCATGTTTAACTCTCCGGGTAAAATGATTTACTAAAAAATGAATATACAATTACAAAGCATGCATAAACCACTTAGTATGTTAAGATCATATGTCAACGATGATAGTAACTACCTACAGTTTCTAGCTTTTAGAGGTGATTTGTTCTCATCTTAAGTTCAAAAAGATGGTTGATAGATAAACAAATGTATTGATTGTCTAACCCAAATATGTATTTTCTATCCTAACCTATAGCGAGATTTTTACCAAGATATTAAATGTTGGTTCTTAGATATCACGTTCAAAAGTATGTTATATTATAAGTATTTTAAGTGTATATTTTACAAGTTGTGGGTATATGTACATAAAATTAGATTTTTATTTTTTTTAATTATATTTTTTAAGGTCTGGTATTTTCTAACCAGATATTTCTTAAAGCAGTACATTTTAAGGTTAGTGTGTTAAAGAATATATAAGTACCTACTCAAAAAAAGGTTTCCAAATAAATATTTTAGATGTTCTCAATTTCTCGTTTTTGACAAGTTATATATCAACATTTTTGTTTTTTTATAATGGTGTACAAAAATCGCGAGTTTAGAGCATATAGCTCCTTCATTATTTTTGTAAGACTTTATTTAATGTTTTATGTGTACTGGTGAAAATCATAAATTTTATTTTTTGTATATTTTATTTTTTGTAGATTTCCAATTTTATGTTTACCTCTCCGGGTAAAAACTATTGAAATTTTGTCAAAAATAATATCATAAAAAAACATGTAAAAATCTCGAAAAAATCATCCTAATGGAATCCGAAATGAGTTGTTACATTCGTTTATGTATAAATCTCTATGAAAATACCTTCTATCAGCTTACATTTTAGAGTTAGTTTTTTACAGTTTTTGTTTTTAATATTTGTGGCCAATGCCTTTTGTCAAAAACTTTTGAAATTTTGGCAAAAAAATAACATAAAAACCACATGTAAAAATATTGAAAATATCATCCTTATAGTATCCAAAATGAGTTATTACGTTCATTTATTAATGAATCTCTATAAAAACTCATGTTAACAGAATACATTTTCGAGGTAATTTTTTTTAATTTTTGGTTGTAATATTTGTGGCCAATGCCTTACGTCAAAAACTATTGAAATTTTAGCAAAAAAAAATAAAACAAAATAACATAAAGATGTCATGCTTATAAGATTTAAAATAAGCTTTTACATTTGTATATATAAGAATCTGAGTGAAAACTGGACATAATTTTAAGGTAGTTTTCAATAATTTTTATTGTTAATTTTTATGTTTAATACGTCAAGACCTCTTGATATACAACTTACCTTCATAGAACACTCAGGATAGACTTTTTACATATATTTGTCTAAGAATATGACGATGTTACAATATTTTGGTCATGTCTTTTTGTATACATAATAAAGATTAGAATTATCGAGTACATCAAAAGTAATATAGGCATGTATTCATTTGAGGGTGTTCCCGTAATATTAAAAGTTGTCCAGAGGTTTACAATTCTTACATAGAATTAATTGTTGTTTTTAGAGATGTACATTCAAATTCTTGTTACTTTATAGGCATTTAAAACGGTGGTCATGAAAGCATAAGGGGTATGTACATGATGTTTATTAAAGAGTTTATATTTGTCATTTTTTTATAAAGTTGTTATGTTTTTTTTTTAATTATATTTTGTTGTTGTTACTTACTGTCAGGAAGTTTATAGTCAAAAATATACTAAATCCAAATACATAGAAGAATGTTATTAAAGCTATGTACATAGAAGAATGTTATTAAAGCTAAATATAGCGGAGATGATACCTAAAGCTAAATACATAGAAGAATGTTATTAAAGCTAAATACATAGTAGATATTCACTAAAGCCAAATATATAGGAATGTTCGAGTGCTGATTTACCAAGTTATACTTTAAAGCAAAACTATACTAAATATAAATAGACCTGGTGCAATGTTCGAGTGCAGGTTTATCAAATTCTGCTTTTAAATGGTGTTTTTAATGTTATATAACACCTACCAAAAAAATATAAATCTTTTACTTATTCCCAATTCTTATATTTTTGAAGGTTTCATATATCAACATTTTTGTTTTTTTAGTAGGTAACCAAAATCGTGTGTGTAGATTATATAGATCATTTATGTTTTTTTATTATTTATCTGATATACAAGATATTTTTATAATTAATGACATTTCCTATTATTAGATTTTTTTAGTATTTTTTTATAAATGATGTTTATAATAAATATTATGTTATTAAATTTCATATCATATTTTTAAGGACACAACAAATACGGAATGGTTATTTTTTTTAAATACTTTATATTTATTTTCTTTACGATATCACAAAGTGCTATCGTATAAGAATAAACGCTAACCATTGGGCTAGGGGAGGTTGTAGGCTCTTTTTTTCGAAAACGGTTTTTGCTGTTTAACGGTTTTTCGGTTTTTCAGTTATTTTAATTTTTAAAAGGTTAGGTATAGAGAACCAAGTACGTGGTTTTATGACTAGTACGTTTCCAGTTGACTACTATATAATTTATTTGCACATTTTAAAAACGACCTTATATATTTATTTTACTTGTGGTCTGCGTGCTGAGAACGTTTCCCCCAAAACAACTTATGTTTTCTGCATACATTCTAATAACATTTTCATGTACAAATGTTACTAGAATGTCCTTATTGTTATATGTTTGCAGGTGTTTTAATAGTTATAGGTCACATTCCTAGTATTTATAGAACAGTGGGTTGTTTATTCTATATAGGTTTTTCTTGAAGAACTGACTGACAGTTTTACGTCATTGCATTTATTGAACTAGTCTATGATGGTGAATTTAAATTTGATATTCAATTAATAGTGAAATGAATCCAAGATCTAAATCTTATAGGCTGATCTATCTGGTATTCTTTTAAATCTTTACAACGGAAGTGCAATCATAGTATAGCTTCTCTTGTAGTTTAAAAATAGCTGTTTACGTGATTTAAAGATGTTCGTTATTTTATCTCCTTTAATTATTGTATTTAGATTATCAAAAACAACCGGTACTTTTTTTTTTAGATCAGGTTACGTTTGTTTGATTTCTGAAAATTGTAATATATGTTTTACCATTGAATTAGCTTCATTTAACAACATGTGATGGAAACAATTGTCTATTTAAGTTTTTAGATATATTTATCGTTATGTTATATCTGGTTGTATTATCTGTATTTTAGTTACATTTTAAAACAAATCTTTATTATAGGTTAGAATACTTACAAACGTATATTATTTTTAGCTTCCCAAAATATAGTTTTATTATAATAGAATCTGGTATTTAATATTTTTCTTAACCTTAACAGTTTTTCTAAAACTTGTTTGTACGTATACAAAATAATATCTAATCTTACACATTTAATGAAAGTGGCACATGAATTCTAAACCGCGTTCCGAGAGCTTTTTACGTAGTTTACACATAAAATCATAACATATACCTATGTTTTCTAGTGTAAATAATTGTGTTTGGTAGAAAATGTCAAGAGGTCCCTTATAGATTCTGTAAGGTTCTTTTTAGATTCTATGAGATACTCCAAAGATTGAAAACCGCCTGCTATATAGACAATGTTGTAATTATGGGTTCTAATTGGTTCTTTATGGAATTAAACATGTTCTTTTGGGATTCTAATTATCGTTATAGATCTTATAAAGATGGTTATAGATCTAAAAAATATATTTATAAATTAAAAAATGTTGTTATAGATCTAAATAATGTTGTTATATATCAAAGAAATGTTGTTATATATCAAAATAATAGTTGTTATTATTAAGTTTAATAAAGCGTGGGTTCTCGTTTGTAAGTTACAATCTTTGTATTGTTCAGGGTTAAACCAATATGTTCTTATTTATAATTTCAAGAGAGAATGTCTATATCAGTTTCTGTTTTTTATACAACAATGGATGTACCCTTGTTTTTACAACAATGGATGTAACCTGAATTGTTAGGACAGGAGAGATGGCGTACATTTTAAAGTTATTATTTTTTATAATTATATTTGGATTCAGTCACAACTACCAGTGGAATGATTATACAAATTAATAGATGCTAACCTTACTAGATAACATTTTAGATGTCCTATCAGTGTATGTATTATTTTACGAGGTAAATATTATAGATGACATTATTCGTAATATTTATTTTCAAGCGTGCAGTTTTATTAAATTTGTCCTTTCATGGTAATATTATAATAATTATGGCTGTTATTCATAAAATTGGGTTCTTTGTTAAAACGAAATCTAAATTAATAGATAATATTTAAATGGTTATCTGAACCGTTATTCTTTAATATTTTTTACAATTTAAGGAGTGTATATTGTAATGTCTAATATTACACTACTGGACTGTCAGTCTTTTTCTAGTTACATTTAGAAAAATGGTTTTTGTGTTGGGCAAAATACAAGTGTTTTTTATGGTAATAATTAATGTATATTTTTTATAGATTTTATGAATATGTTTTTGAAGATTTTATAAATTTATTTCATTTCTATTGAATTCTATGTATAATAAATTCTATGCCGGGAATACTAACCTATATAAACTAAACGCAATGATAGTTTATTAATACACTAACAAAATAAGTATCTATTTCTTTTACAATTTAACTGTACATGTTTGGAAAAATGTAGGGAAACAAATTTAAAAAAAAATATGGGATGTAAGGTGATAGGATGGTGGAATTAATCTATGTAATCATCATTAAGCAAGCATACCTGTTTAAAATTCGTCAATAGTTAAAAATTGTATAAAATGTTTTCTCTATAGATAAATTAAATGTTTATGAGTATTGTAAATTTGTTGTATCTAATAACAACGTATTTATCAACCATATTGAACAGTAATCGTGTTTAAATTAAAAGTAAACAACGCCTATTTTTAAAATCGTATGTATAAGTACAAATTAATTTTTATACTAAAACAGATTCTTTTGTTGTCTTATACTTATGTAAAAACCTTTTGGCTGTTATATAGAGGTTCTGTAAAAAACGAATATTTTTGCAAAATCCCTTATTTTTACACTTAGATGTTTACATATTATTCTACTGTTTTTATTAACTTTTTTAATATTACCTTTTTTACTTTTTCCCTTTTTACATGATACATCATTTAGATATATAGGTGTTATTTTAGTTTTGTCAGACTTGTGGTGACCGTAGTCGATTTATTGAACTAACTAAAATTCACTATTTTTCTTAAATCGAGATCCGAACCCGAGGAAGGGTACTTTGAAAGACAATGGATTACCACTGAGCTATCAAAGCTAAAAATTGTATTTTTAAAAATATATAAATATTAGGCACTTCATAATATGAGTCTATACTTGGGTTCTATTCCCAGTTTATTGACTAAGAAGTCATAACGACGAGGAGAAATAATTTCAACGGCTACAAATAATCTTTTGTTAACATCTACTATAGAAGGTGTACATATAAAATAGACGACAGTAATTTTTACTTAAGGTATACCTATTATTATTTCTCTATTTAATGTTTATAAGAATAAATTAAGTATTATAATTTTTTGTAATTTTATGTTTAACTCTCCAGGTAAAATGATTGACAAAAAAATACACATACAAAGAATAACAGTATAAGATCGGAAGTCCGTCTATATATCAACGAAGTAAACGAAAAACCCCAACCTTTCTGAATATATTTTCAACCTTTAGGTTTTCAATTTTTATGTATATCTATCCGGTTAAAATGATTGTCGAACATCAATGTAAACATACTGTATATTAAAAACAGAATAATATCGATATTAAATCTATTTATTAATGACTCAACTCAATTTACCTGAATACATTTTAATGATTAACCTTTCAATTTTTAAGTTTTCAATTTTCATGTTTAACTCTCCGGGTAAAATGATTTACTAAAAAATGAATATACAATTACAAAGCATGCATAAACCACTTAGTATTTTAAATTCATATGTCACCGATGATAGTAACTACTTACAGTTTCTATCTTTTAGAGGTGATTTGTTCTCATCTTAAGTTCAAAAAGATGGTTGATAGATAAACAAATCCATTGATTGTCTAACCTAAATATGTATTTTCTATCCTAACCTATAGCGAGATTTTTACCAAGATATTAAATGTTGGTTCTTAGATATTACGTTCAAAAGTATGTTATATTATAAGTATTTTAAGTTTATATTTTACAAGTTGTGGGTATATGTACATAAAATTAGATTTTTATTTTTTTTAATTATATTTTTTAAGGTCAGGTATTTTCTAACCAGATATTTCTTAAAGCAGTACATTTTAAGGTTAGTGTGTTAAAGAATATACAAGTACCTACTAAAAAAAAGGTTTCCAATTACATATTTTAGATGTTCTCAATTTCTCGTTTTTGACAAGTTATATATCAACATTTTTGTTTTTTTATAATGGTGTACAAAAATCGTGAGTTTAGGCAATATAGCTCCTTCATTATTTTTGTAAGACTTTATTTAATGTTTTATGTGTACTGGTGAAAACCATAAATTTTATTTTTTGTATATTTTATTTTTTGTAGATTTCCAATTTTATGTTTACCTCTCCGGGTAAAAACTATTGAAATTTTGTCAAAAATAATATTATAAAAAAACATGTAAAAATCTCGAAAATATCATCCTTATAGTAACCAAAATGAGTTGTTACATTCATTTATGTATGAATCTCACTAAAAATACCTTATATCAGCTTACATTTTAGATGTAATTTTTTACAGTTTTTGTTTTTAATATTTGTGGCCAATGCCTTTTGTCAAAAACCATTGAAATTTTGTCAAAAAAAATAACATAGAAAAAACATGTAAAAATCTCGAAAATATCATCCTTATAGTATCCAAAATGAGTTATTACGTTCATTTATTAATGAATCTCTATAAAAACCGATGTTATCAGCTTACATTTTTAAAGGGTTTTTTTTAATTTTTGGTTGTAATATTTGTGGCCAATGCCTTACGTCAAAAACTATTGAAATTTTAGCAAAAAAAAATAAAACAAAATAACATAAAGATGTCATGCTTATAAGATCTAAAATGAGGTTTTACATTTGTATATATAAGAATCTGAGTGAAAACTGGACATAATTTTAAGGTAGTTTTTAATAATTTTTATTGTTAATTTTTATGTTTAATACGTCAAGACCTCTTGATATACAAATTACCTTCATAAACACTCAGGATAGACTTTTTACATATATTTGTCTAAGAATATGACGATGTTACAATATTTTGGTCATGTCTTTTTGTATACATAATAAAGATTAGAATTATCGAGTACATCAAAAGTAATATAGGCATGTATTCATTTGAGGGTGTTCCCGTAATATTAAAAGTTGTCCAGAGGTTTACAATTCGTACATAGAATTAATTGTTGTTTTTAGAGATGTACATTCAAATTCTTGTTACTTTATAGGCATTTAAAACGGTGGTCATGAAAGCATAAGGGGTATGTACATGATGTTTATTAAAGAGTTTATATTTGTCATTTTTTTATAAAGTTGTTATGTTTTTTTTTTAATTATATTTTGTTGTTGTTACTTACTGTCAGGAAGTTTATAGTCAAAAATATACTAAATCCAAATACATAGAAGATGATAGCTAAAGCTAAATATAGCGGAGATGAGACCTAAAGCTAAATACATAGGAATGTTCGAGTGCTGATTTACCAAGTTAGACTTTAAAGCAAAACTATACTAAAGCCAATAGACAATGTTCGAGTGCAGGTTTATTAAATTATATTTTTAAACGGTATTTTTAAAAATGATATAAAAGCGCCAACTAAAAAAATAGTTTACAAATAAATCTTTTACTTATTCACGATTTCTTTTTTTTTGAAGGTTTTAAATTCTATACCAACATTTTCGTTTTTTTTGAATAGGGTCAAAACGTACCAAAATTGTGAGTTTAGAGCATATGGCGCATTTTGTATTTTTAAGATTTTTTGTTATTTTCTATTTTTTTATACTGTCTATTATTCTCCTGTTCTGGTATACAAGTTATTTTTATAATTTATGAGATTTCCTTTTACTATTGATTTTTTTAGTATTTTTTTATAAATCGTGTTTTTACTAAATATTAGGTTAGTAAATTTCCTAACCTAACCATATTTTATTTGTAAAAGGCAGACCCTAACCGGGCCGAAAATTTTATCTATTTAACAAAACTATTTATTTTTTTTAATTTGGAAAAAAAGTTTTCTTACGCTTTAGTTGATCCTAATAATATGTATTGTAAAGCCAAAAAAGATTTTATAATAATATTTATAAAATAGTGGTTTTCCAGAAAATATGGATTTTATTACTATCTAACTTAAGTAAATTTTATATAAATTATATATAATGTTATATAAAACAATATGGTCAGGCATGTATAAGGAGCATCCTCTGGGATGTTCCTAACCTCAGCATTTACCAACCAACTATATGTTACACCATTGAATGATTATGAGTAGAGTATCCGATAAAAATAAATACAACCTACCCACGAAAATGAGAAGCACGGTAAGTATGGTATACCTAAAGATTTAACTTTTTATATTGATTAAACAGTCCGAAGCCTAATGAAGCCGAGCTTCTTACATGCATGATTAAGAGGCCTTAAGATACCAATACTAGAGAATAAACTAGTTCACATTGTGATCATATAGCTTATGTCATTAACCATTAATCTTGACTGTTAAATTGTGATAAAATTTGAGAGAATTATGAATGTCACAAAATTGTTGATTAAGAGAGAACATTTTAAAGTTAAGAAATAAAACCAGAAGAATGGCCTATGGCATACATTGATCAATACCTGAAAGTGTAAACTTTACATAAAAACACAACAAAACGAGCTTATGTAACACTCAAATGCAGCAGAAGCAATCTCAAAAGAGTTTCTAAATCGCTATCCTCTAAAAAATTCTTGGTTAATTAAAAATAATGAATTAAAAAAATTGACCAATGAAAAAATTTTAAATCTAGATCTTCAATAATCTATAAACGGATTATTGTCAAATCTATTAACCAAACACGGAAAAAACTGGAAAAAAACGACTATATAATCTAAATCGTTTTAATACCCACATGAAACCGCAATGTCCGACAGAAAAGCGTGGTCACGAGAGCAATGAATCAAGTGACATGAAACACAGTAGGCCATACGTTCCTGACACTAATAACAAGTCACAGGACCCTATTCAGAGAGATTCTTCTCAAGTCTCTTTAGAGACACAGCACTCAGAAATGAGTCAGAAATATACTGTACAGGCATTGACTGCCAAAAAACAGTTTACATACACTTACCAAAACAGAACAAACTCGCTCAAAAGAATAAAAACAGAACTCATTGTCGAGAAAGGAAGCACCAAAAACAATTTATCTCTTCCAAGCTGCCAAGAAACTAATGTTGATACTAGTATAAAAAATAATTTTAATTATCCAAAAAAGAACTTTAAGATCAATCTACCGAAAGTAGATATACTAATGATAAGAGATGTTAAAAATTTTTCAAGCACGAACAAGAACTATAATGATAGCAAAGACTATGATAACAAATATGAGACGACCTGAAATACAACACCCTTCCACTTAAGCAAATCTCGCAACCAAATGTATGCTTAGACATAGATATTGTCAATACAACCACAAGTAGCAATAGAAGTGCACCAGAATGTATTTCATGTATAAAATGTGACGGTGGTGTTCTAAGAAAAAATGGATTTATGAGAAATATTCAACAATACAAATGTATGACTTGTAAAAGAAATTCCTCCGCCATTAAATTAAATATCAACAGGCCAACCACAACCGTCAATGAAGAAAGGGAAGAAGAACAATCTACCAAAATCTCGAAATATGGAGTAACAAGTGAAACCTTAGATAAAATTATGGATCAATTCAAACACGTCATAAGAACTGAAATGAAAATTATAATAAGCGAAAACTTTAACCCTATGATTAGCACTACTCAAAATTCATTAGATAACATGACAAACAAACTAAAATCGATCGAAAGGTTCTTAAACCCCGAAACAACACCAAAGTTTGAGAAGCTTAAAACAATCTACATTAATAGCCTAAGAAAATCCAACCATAAAGAAGTAAGAAGCTTTATCATAAATGAACTACGATTAAAGAACAAGAGCTTGATAAAACATATCGAAATAGTACATAACATAACATGTATTTGGGTTCCCGCAAGACACTCAGGATGGATATCAATTGAATTAATAAAACTGAAATATGAATTGCTAACACACAGGGAATTTAATAGAGAAGATAGAAACTGCCTGCAACTATCCACTAATCTTAGTAAATATATAAAGAATCAAAAATTTGATTACAAGTTAAGCTTATTCCTAAAAAAAAGAATTATTCCAAAGAATAGACCAAAAACTACTAGTATACCCATCAGAAGAACCAATAAGGAATCAGTTGGATTCATCAATGTTGGTGGTGTTACAGATATTAAAACAGAACGTTTATATGCGAAAATTGAGTCATATGACATAGACATAGTATGTATAGCGGAAACTATGAGAGAAACCATCTTAATACCCCCAGGCTATAAGCTGGTAAGCATTAAACAACCGGAGAAAAGGAAGGATAACAAAGCTCTATTATATGGTATGGCAATTATAGCAAAAAGATCAGCTAATATAAATAACATTGCACAATCCCAATTAGGAGTAAAAATTTCCGCCTCGGATCATGATATTTTATTTATTTATAGACCGCCTAATGATAAAGTAGACTTTAACATACTTGGCACCGAACTGTTTAACCTAAATAGAAACTGTATTATTATAGGAGACTTGAATATAAACAGTAAGCATTATCATAATTCTAATCTTAAAAAATATTTATTAAATCTTAAAATAGAACACGAATTTCTAACCGGACCAACATTCTATGCAAGAAATGCACAAACCAACCCAGATAGAATCTTTGCTAATTTCAATAGCCTTCAAGTCGATGTATATAAGATGCCTATTTTCGACCATGCTCTACTAATTCTTAATAACAAAACTAAAATTAAAAACTTCTACAGCTCCTACTACAACCTTAGTAAGTACAAAGAAACCAAACAAATTTTGGATACGCAATTTGAGAATAGAGCAACAAGACTTATGCAGAAACAAAAAGTCACTTTTATTGAATATGAATCGGAATTTCTACAGAATATTAATTGTCTTAAAATTAAAGAAAGAAGAAATCGTAAAGAACTTAGTACTATGGAAATTGATCAACTAAGAAACAAGAGTGACAGAGATGATGAGAATCAAAGAGAAGAATATCTTACCCTAGTAAAAAATTTAAGAGGTATTAAATCTAAGAACATACAATGGAACCATTTCAAAGAACAAAGATTAAAAGAAAACAAGGAACTATTAGGGTTCAAAAGGAGCAAAATAAACCTAAAAAACGAAGATGCAAAGAAACTATTATCTGACGCTATACCTAATAGCTTAAGAAATATATTCATATTTGATCTAACTTCTCTTAAAGAATTAACGTTGTTTACAATTGAAAAAATAAATCTCGCAGTCTCTAGTTTAAAAAACAATAAATCGACCGGGTTTCAAGGAATAAGAAATGAATTCATTAAAGGCCTGCAAAATAATGGAAAAGAAATACTTAAAAAGGCGTTTAACTTTATCTTACATACAGGATCTATACCCCAAAGCTGGAATAGGATAAAACTAGTTCCTATTCCAAAACCAGATGGATCATTAAGACCTATCTCTTTAATAGAAAACTATAGGTTGTTGTTCGAAAAAATCTTGCTCTCCAGATTAACTAATTATATAACATTAAGTAGGCGCCAAATAGCATTTACAACGTTTTCATCAACACATGACCATATAATAAGCTTAAACGCTGAACTCAAAAAGATGAAAGGAAAAGGAAAAATCATATTTTTAGACATACAGAAAGCTTACAACTCCGTAAATAGAAAGAAGCTATATGACATACTAGTAACTAAGAACATACCTTTACCCTTTATTGAACTACTGAAATTGCTTACTGAAAAAAACTACCTGGAAATTGAATGTGAAAATGGAATCGAAAAAAAAGATCTATTGATCGGTCTACCACAGGGATCTATTATAAGCCCGTTATTATTTAACTTGTATATTGATGAAGCTGCATTCAATGAGAACAATACAGAAAAGTAGAATATCTTTCTTTTTGCAGATGATGTAGCAATAATTGCTGAGAACTAAAATGATCTTCAAATTGAAACCCATAATTTCATAACCAAATGTAATAATCTTGATCTAAGAATAAATGAAACAAAAACTTACACAATAGGGTGCAAGAAACCAATTATTATTAACTACAATAAAATAAAAGACTCAACCGAGTATAAATACCTTGGGGTGTTTATCGGGAAATACGGAATCATAACCAATAACAATATTAAAGAAATTAAAAAGCTTTCAGTTGGCAGAACCAGTATTATTGAAAGAATACTAAGAAAGTCTCCTGCTTCTAAGAACCCGAAAATATACGTAAAACTTCTACTGTTTTACACATTTGTACGTCCAATTATAGATTACCGTGCCCCACTATTAATTAATAACAAGGATAATGTAAAAACGTTGGAAAGAATTGAAAATAGCACCATAAGAACTGTTTTCAAATTACACCCGTTCATAAATATGAAGAAAATAAAAGCGATACTGGGTATAGAGAACTACCATGAAAGAAGTGAATGGCTTGCAACAAGAATCGGAATAAGAGCCGAAGATAACCAGGAATCGTTAGTAAACGAGATCTTAAGATTAAATGAAAATGAAATCCTAATAAAAAATATTAACAAACTAAAAGAAATGAATCGAGAAAAGATAAGAAAAAAAGAAAAACTTAAACAATTAATTGAAAATTCTAAAAAATACTTGGAGATTAATAATACTTATTGGAAAATTAGTAGGTTTCTAGATAGAGAGAAGGAAATGGAAATTTGGAAGGAAATAAACTTATTAAATGAGGAAGCAAAGAATCGAGGTAAAGAAGAACTGGAAAAATCTTCAACGGGAAACGTCCTGGAGAAAAGTGTGTGTGATAATGATGAGTAGGACACTGGTCCCTTTCAATGCAAAATTGATTAAATTATTATTATTATATTATAACCTAACCCTAACCTAACGAGCCTTGTTTCCTATAAGTCTTTCAGACATGAGGAAGAAAGGTAGGTATACCTTTAAAGTTAGCATAATCCTAATGATTAAACCTAACCTAAACTTAATATAACATACCAGTTATTAAGAGTTTTGGAAGATTTATTTCTTGCTTCATGCATTGTTTTTGTTTATGTCGTATCATTACACCAAAAATAACATAAATCTATTAATTCATTCAATGATTTGTTAGACTTTTCAAATATAGTATCTTCTAATACGGAGATTTTTTTTGAACATTTAATACATTGCCAACATTTAATAGATCCTTTTGTTATTATTTTTACTGGCTTATTTAAACACTATTTGCAATTCTCAGTAGAAGGTATAAAGTTGTTCTTCATTAAAAAGTCAACTGTCGGTTCATATGTTAGAGTCTTGATTACCAAATCCCTGTGATTCATGATTATTTAGGAGTTTAAGTTTTATATAAAAATAAAAAAAGCTATGCAGGATTCGAACCCATTGTCCATAAAGGGGAGACTCACCAAATTTTTTTCGTTATTAATTTCAGCACAAATAAATTTTTGTAAATATCATGTTAATGTCTGAATAAACCTCTACTTGCCCTTGAGATTGAGGATGGCGAGTCCTTCCTTGAACCATTTTAACTTTATAATCTAAACAAAGATTTTCAATGTTTTCGTTTATAGATTCCTTTCCATTATCTGACTGCAATATCTTTGAAGCACCAAACTTAAAAAAAATCATTTAAAACATCCCTCACACCTGACCTAGATTTATTGGTGTGTGGTATCGCAAATACAAACTTGCTATAATCATCTATGCCTGTAAATTTACAGCAAAGCCCACCGTTAATTTGTTTGAAAATCCACACATCAATAAGGTCAACTATTAAGCGCTCCCTCGCAAACGATGAACTAATATTCTGAAATTTTTCTTTTGTTTTTAGAGTCTGTGCTTGAGCTCAGACGAGACAATCACTAATATTTTTTGAACCAATTTTCTTGGTTTTCTTAAGAAATATTGATCACACAATACACTTAGCCCATTTTGTCCAAAATTGTTTTGGTCATGTATCTTTTTTACTTCAAGCTTCATAAGCTCAATCTGTGTGCTTAAAAACACTCTTTTATGATTGTCATTTATATCATAATGATATAACACACCTTCTATGTCAACAAACAAGGAGGCTTTCTTCTTTAATCGGTATGATGAATGTCTGCACGATTTTTCTACCACATTCCCGTTTAAAATGTGAAGAATTTCGGATCAGACATCAAATTTTCCCCCCAAGTGCATCAGACATCAAATTTTCCCCCTAATAGTAATTAAATATATTTTCCCGCGCAAAACTATAAAAGGCTAGAGATTTACTAACAATGTATACAGCCGAAGAAATAGAAGTTTTTTGCCTCCGATTAAATGTAAAACAACTTGTAGAAAAGCTTATGGGTTTATATTTACTGAAAATAGAAATGAATTGTATGAAATTCCAAACTAGTATGAAATTAGTTACATATAAGAAGTCTGCTGATGAATGTGCTTGGAGATGCATGAATAAGTCATGTGATGCATATAAATTATATGTATCTGTTAGGAAAAATTCATTTTTTGAAGATTTTAGTTTGCCGCTGGGAACCGTATTGCGAATTGTCGTAAAATATGCAACTCGACAGCCTCAATACAGCATAGTATTATCCCAAATAGCGTCTAAATGTAGTATTGAAAGAATTATATCAAAGATGCGTTCAGCAATTCCTGTAGTTGATTTTTCAACAAACAAAATGGGAGGTCCTGGCAAATTCGTACAAATTGACGAAACAATGCTGAATTTTAAATGCAAAAGTCATTGAGGCCGTTCCCCTGAAAATAGAACAGACTCTTTATGTATTGTTGAAGTTGAAGAAGGCATTACACGAGCTTTTGAGCGTGTTATACCTGACAAAACTGCTGCAACGATTCTTCCAATTATTGAATCTCAAGTGGCTGCCAATACAACGATATGGACTGACGAGCATCGGTCATATTTCAGATTAAGCACCTTCAATTATGAACATTCTACGGTGTGTCACAAATACGAATTTGTGAACAGTCAAACTGGAGTTAATCTCAAGCAATTGAATCCTTCCACAACGAATTAAAATTACAAATTAAAAGGTGCAAGGGAGTGTTGACAGGTTCGCGTGCGGCTTTTTTGAACGATTTTTGTTTTTATTTTTATAATAGGAGTAGGTTCGTTGAAGCAGTGATTGATTTAATAAAAGTTCATTGAATTTATTAATGTTCTTATTTTTCAAGAAAGAACGATGATATTTACCAAATTCAATTTTTATTTAGTTTAATAAATTATTCATCAGACATCAAATTTCCTCCCCGGGGGAGAATTTGATGTCTGATCCAGAATTTCGTTTTATTAATCAATTTTTTTATAGCCTCAACCATGGAATAGTGTTTGTTTTGGTTTTCTAGTTTTCAAGATTAGGGATTATATATTCAATTTTTAATTTTTTAGGTCTTGTGGTGTAGTGGTTCAGAAAAAGGTAGAAATCTAGGTTCGATTCCCTGTTTAGCCTCATTTAAGAGATTTAATAAGTAGGATATGTTTAATTACAAGAAATATACTGCGCGTACTTGGCGCTGGCGCAGACCAAAAATGCAAAAACCGTGGCTCGTACCCGTCGCGTGCTGGGCTCGCGAAAGCGCCCAGCACGCGACATTAAATAATAAATATATTTATATAAAATTAAATAAGGGGTGTTTCTTGGATTCGAAACCGGGGGTCATAAGGTTTACTTTATCCGATTTTTCATTTTTAACATTTTTTTTATTTATTAAATTTTATTAACACATAAATTGTTCTCATTTGGTCGATCGCCATTCGTTTGAAAAAAAGTGGCTCTTTGGGTCAAAAAAGTTGGGCACACCTGGGCTATACAATATGCAAGCGTTTTTTTATCTATAAACAGGAGACGTAAGTAATAGTAATAGTAAGTAAATTAGGTGAAGTCTTGAAATATGCAAGGCAACGAAAAAGACATTCGCCAAAACGTTTATTGAAAAAATGAATAATGATAAAAACGAAGATTGTGGGAATAATAAAAAATGAAAAAAAAACAGCTTAATATCTATTTTTTTAAATAGCCTTTACATTTGACTTTAATTTGGATAACATCATATATTTAATTTTAGATTTTTTCTAAGAATTAGAATTTTTAGACATATTGAATCTTGAAATAATGTTGATATAATTCCGCAAGTACAATTAGTATAGATTGATAGTGTTGTAGTAATTAGCCTTTTATTTGAAATATAATGTTAAAAAAGTTGAACGTGTAGAATTTCGATGTTAACGCGAATTTAATTAAGTATTTAAAAATATCATTCAAATTATTATTCGTTGAACCACTTTTTGTTTAACATTTTTGCAGTTTCTTAAGTTTTTTTTTGCTTAATAATCACTATATCAGCTAAATATTGATTATAACTGTTATAAATCATAGGGACTAACATTACCATTTCTTTACCTTCTCTTGTAAAAACAAAAGCTAGAACATAAACATTTCCATCAGCAGGGTCTTGTGTCTTTATGCCACATAATACTTTTTCATCTCCAACTAAAAATCTCAGATCTGATCTTCCTTTTCTTAAAACATATGAGGGACTTTGGACCCAACAATCTCATCCGGGTTGTTTTCAGTCGCTTTTGTAGTGATTGTTGATGGAGCCATCGTTGTTGTCGTTGTTAAAGCTTTTGTAGTTGTAGTTGTTGGAACTATCGTTGTTGTATATCGAGCTGTTTTCATATTTGGTCGCCATTTTTTCATTGTCAAACGAACTTTCGGCTTTGTTGTTAAAGAAACTTTCGTCGTTCTTGTTAAAGGAACTTTCGTCGTTCTTGTTATAGGAGCTTTCGGCGTTGTTGTTAAAGAAACTTTCGTCGTTCTTGTTAAAGGAACTTTCGGCCTTGTTGTTAAAGAAACTTTCGGCCTTGTTGTTAAAGGGACTTTCTTCGTTCTTGTTAAAGGAGCTTTCGGCGTTCTTGTTATAGGAGCTTTCGGCGTTGTTGTTAAAGGAACTTTCTTCGTTATTGTTAAAGGAACTTTCGGCTTTGTTGTTAAAGAAACTTTCGGCCTTGTTGTTAAAGGGACTTTCGGCGTTCTTGTTATAGGAGCTTTCGGCGTTGTTGTTAAAGGAGCTTTCGGCGTTATTGGTAAGGGAACTTTCTTCGTTCTTGTTATAGGAGCTTTCGGCGTTGTTGTTAAAGGAGCAACTCTGATTGGAGCTTTTGTAGTTTTAACTAACTGTTCAGCTTCTGTCATTTCAGGCGTATTATTAATACCAAAATTCGTACTTTCGCAAGGAGTTAGTGTGCAATTTCGATCTTCGAATAGTTCTGTTAGATTGAAATTATCATCAAACGAAGAATTGATATCGTTTTCAGTATTGTTGTTATACAGGGGTATCGATGTTGAATTTATATTTTCTTTGTCCCTTGACTCATTATATTCACTAATTAACTCATTATAATCATTGTTTAGCTTGTTATAAGGTCTGGTTAACTCTTTATAAGGTCTGGTTAATGTAATATTGGGTATATTTATACCACCAGATATTTTTAAGTCAGGGAGTTCTATGTCTGGAAGACTGAGACTTGCGGCCAATAATAAACCTATCTCAAACCCAAACAACAAAAGTACAATCAACACTAGAATCATAAACTTCTTTTTCATAAGGGTGAAAATTTTATGTTTATAAATATATAAATTACAATCTACAATCTATATAAAACTCATTAAAAGGAAGATCTGTAATATATTATCTTTTATATTAGATCTATGAAAAATAAGTATGATAAAAAAATTGAACTATTTTAAAAAATATAAAAAAAAATACTATAAAATAAATCTGTATTTTGTATCTGTTCAACATATATATATAGTAAAGTAGAACATATATATACTTCTTTAAAAATTTAACAAATGTAGCCTTCTTCAAAAAAATTAAAAAATAATAATAATAAAAGTTTATTATGTTTAATAATTCAAATATCCTTATAACGTATTAACCTTGGATGGACAACCACCATACTCAAATAATATTAAAACAAATTCTCTTATTAGCAACATCTTTGCAAGTATTATTTTAAACTTGTGTGTTTTTTTAAATTTAAAATATGTGCCATAAATACAACTTACCGAATAAACAAAAATATAGATTTGCGAAACATTTATGTACCTATTTTATATTTCAATCATAATGTAGTTATTTCTCTATTAGTTCTGATGGCGGTATAACACGAGAAATTTTTACTGTTGTTATTTCCTCTCTCATTTAGAAATCAAAAAAAAACAATCTCAAACTAGAGTATCGAAAATATCAAAAATTCTATTCTAAGCAATATGTTATGTCTGTTAATTCTCAACCGAGTTAGCTATTTAGCTAAATTCAACAAGATGTTGTAAGATATAACCATTATGCAGACAAATAAGGCATATTGGATTTCTATTAAAATAGTTTTTTATACAAAATAGTATTAACTTTATATTCTTGTAAATTTATTATCAGGAAAATGAAAGATGTTTATGTATCCTTATATAGTCAAACATAGAATGGTTTTTAATACTTCTTTATTTAAGCGTGAATTTTGAATAAAACTACATGAGTTTTGATTTACTTTAAAATCTCAATAATTAAGGTTTTGCGCTGCAACTTTGATTGTATTTATAGTCCTCCGTAACTATCAATATTATAACACTTATACAATCCGTGAAAATTTAATTAAGGGCAAATATAATGTATACCAGACACTTCAGTATATCAAGCGATACTTTTATCTACCAAGTTTTTTATTTGTCAGGTCTTGATTGGGTTTTTTAATTTTTTTTCTAGAAATATTATGTCGTAAAATGTAAATAGATTGTACATTTTTTCAAGATAAAGATATTAATGATTAATATTTTTTTAATATTCTATTTACATTTCTAAATTTATATTTCCTTATATGTTATATAATGGTCACTGTTAATGTTTCATATTATAGAAAAAACATAGATTTTTTTGACATTTTAATAACAAATAATATACCATATTTGATAAATCTTATGAAAGCGAATATCAATTTATTTCTTATGAACGGTTAAAGATAATTATAGCGGGCCCTTTTTAAGGTCTTTTATTTCTATTTTTAACCCTTGTTTTTTATGTTCAAAAAAAGAATAAGAAATTATTAATTTAATAAATATTTTAAATGATAAATCATTATATTCTCTCATAAAAGCAAACAAATTGATATAAGGAATTATTAGTGTTTTAGTTCTACATCTCTTAAGAACAAAAACTTTTAATGCTGACCAATTACCTTCGATGGTATTGGTATGAGCACCATTTTCTTATTAATAAAAGAGACAAAATGATTTACAACTAAATGTCTACTAATTAATGATGAAACATTGCTATAACCTCTCCAACCACCTGATATTAATATACTTTCTGAGTGTACATTTCGCCTAATAAAATCACTTATAACTATTTCATTTCTTCTCTCAACAACCTCTAACACAATTCTTCTTTGGGTAATTCTTTCAACTGCACCAAGAACTCAAACTCCTTCAACATGATGACCTCGGTTGTATTTCCTTTTTCCGAATTTGTTTTCGACGATCTCGACTACTATATTTGGCCCTCTAATCTTTGCAGTTTTACTATTATTCCAATTTAATAATATTATGTTTATTTCCTTTCTAATATTTCTTATTTTATTCATGCAGGATCCGATCAAAAGTGAAATTTGTGATGTTGTCAAACCAATGTACCAACAATAAATTATTAACGAATTTCATTTGGTTTAAAATCAGTTTTAATAAATAAAGATTTATGAATAAAATTTTCTATTTTTCTGCATTTCTTTGAAGCACATCTAAGTATATTTGAGCAGTCTTGTCTTAAATTTAAACGTTTTAAACAATATATACAATTTTTGTTTTCAAAAGTTTATTCAATTCACTACTAATTAGTACGTTTGCCTCCTTCAGATTTTCTTTTTTGAACATAAAAAACAAGGGTTAAAAAATAAAATAAAAGACCTTCAAAAGGGCCGCTATAATTACACAAATCCCTTACGAACTATTCTTTTGATGAAATTTTTTTTCCATTCATTACATACAACAAATATTTTTGATATTTTGTTCAAATTAACATATCAACGCGCCTTTAAAGGTCTTGTTATAAGCCACAATATCAACAAATATCATGAGTTTAATAACTATAATATTATCAATTGTTTATTCTTTATCACTATAAAAAATTTAAATGTTTATTTAAAGAAGTATCTTCATTTAGTAAGTACCTGTTTTATTCTAACACTTAATTGGTATATATTTTGGTAAAGTCTCTCCTTTTTCTTAATCAATGTAATCATTACAATTTTCTATCTTATATTTATAGAGCATATGTCGATGTTTATATCTTCTATATATGTACACAAAGCCTTTGTATGTATCAATACTTTATGTTTTTGAACATAACCATATCAAAAACTCTAACTATACACTGAAAATTAAGTGATATAGAAGTATTTTATATTGGAATACTTTACGATATTGTTGTAAAAAATTTACACGAAATATTAGTATTTGACTATTTTCTTCCTTTATTTTATTTTACTTTCACAATAGAATCAACGGTAGAAATGTCCCGAAATCGGAATTTTACGTTATATTTTACATTTTAACCTTATAATATAGGTTTTATAACAATGTGTTTTACTGTTCAAAAAAATATAAAAGAAATCACGCTTATTTCGATATTATATTTAAATATTGAGTAATTATTATACTATCATTTTTAGGTATATTCGACTCGGCATTATCGAAAAATTATATATTCGGCCTCGAAGGACCTGACAAGTTTGGTCACAACTAACGATGTTCCCTGGAGGGAATTGGATGTTAGGATTATCGAAATTATTAACAAATTTGTTTGTGATCATCTATCGTAATCCCTAACAACCATACAATGCTCTATATTTAGATTAGTCGTTGTTTTTAAATTATTAGACCAGGAATTCGAAACCTAATGTTTTTCTAAATTAGATAGACCATAACAATTTTAATATTAATATATATTGATATAATAACTCTGTTTTCTTATAATGGGCATATATTGCTATCATTTTCAATCTTCCTCATCACATTTGTTTTGTAGTTAGGACGGTTGTTTATGTCATCAACTACAATCACATTCATTGCAATATATTCATCTCTACGATGTTGAATTGACCAAAAACTGTTATTAGCGTTACAACTAATATACTTCTTTTTATGTTGTTTTAGTTGATACATCATCAAACATTACAATTTTTTAATTAGACCAGATTCTATAAATTTTTTATGTATATTCCGACATTTTAATAAATAGAAAATGAAATATAAGAGCTAAGATGTCAAACGACCGTACAACTCCTTAAATTAAAAAACCTCATATCATTTATATTTATTGTGTCTATATAAATAAAAATGACTGTTGTAGTTGACCCAACCATTTTCTAGTATTGTATATAAATGTTTAGAATCGTGGTTAGCTATATTTTCTTTAGATATCCAATTAAGGTACTGGAAAAAACAAATGCTCTTGTTGAAATAATAAACTTGATATAAGACAGAGAAGAATTTCGATTTATCGATCATAATTAAATGACTATTTGAATATCAAGCATTTTTTTAGTTTCAATATTTTTCGCATTCTTTTATGTTGATTACGTAATTCTTCCAAACATTTGGGATCAGGTCCAGAATCCCCCCCCCCATGAAATAATATTTTATTTTATTTAACAATTAAATAATAAAAAATAAAAAATACGCAAATATGCAAATAAAAAGAATATAATTTATATTTTAAAATATCGGTGAAGTAATAAAGACTCTCTTTTAAGCAATTTCTACAAAAGTTTATAAAATAAAAAATAGCATATATATTCTATTCAATATTTTCATTTGATTTTACACATATATTAACATATACAGATTTTAAAAATAGACAAAGGTCTGTTTGACTAACGCTTCCGGGTCCACCAAGTTGAATTAGGAAGCTATTGAAATAGTGTGTGCATAACATACGCATATTTTGAAAAAACCTAATCAAAGCTGTCTTTCCAATAACTATTTCACTAATTATCGAGGCTTGGATATCCTTTTTTGCCAATTTAAACAATAGGAGGAGACATTTATTGAAGGATAATTCTAAATTTTCAAAAATGTCCCCATCCTTATTGAGAAATATCTTTTGTTGTTCCGACATTCTCTATTCATGCATCGGAATGCAGTTTTATCAAATACTTTGTTATATTTAACATAACACATTTGATTTCTGCACAAAGTACAGGGTTTTAACCTCGGCATCAGGCCTATTACAATTAAAGAGTCTAGTGCGTCATCGGTACTTCCATTTATAATGTATGATAACACGGTTCCATAAAAATTATTTGACATGGGCTTCATTTTTACTCAATAATAAAGTAAAAGGTTAAAAACATTTTAATTTAAACCTTTTATTAACTTAGTTAATAAGTAAATAATATTAGAAAAATATAATTTTATTTTTATTTTATTTTCAAGGTCCTGAATTTCCCCCCGGGGGAGAAATTCCGGACCTAATCCAACATTTGAATTCTTAAGATTTGATGTAAATATAGATAATCTAGATTTGGTTTTTAACACATATAAAGACGCGAAACAAAACTATCTGCATATTGGTACTTATTCAACAATCCTTTATTCCTTTATATGTGTATAGACATCGAATAAACATTGTTGATACGATTATGACATGAGATGTAAATATATTTTACTAAGACAAAAGGGCACTTGTCCAGTATCCCCCCTATTTTGAAAATTACATAAATATTTATTTTATTTTATTTTTTATTATTTTAATTATTTATTTTTTTAGTCATTTATTTTATTTATATTTGTTTATTTAAACTCTAATTTAATTTATGGCAAATTTAGAAACGAATGAATCTACGTACAGAACGTTGTACGAAAAAATAGCGTCAGAGGATGCCGCAATTGCTTTTGCAACCGAACGCGGCCTACTGGCCCACGAACACGTTTGTATATGTGGCAATGTAATAAGAATAAAAAAAAAGAGATACTGGTAAGAACAAAGGATCATACTTTCGGTGCAATTGGTATGGTTGCAAAAAAGAAGTATTCTAAAGAAAGAACAGTTTTTTTGAAGGAAGTCAGCTTCCTATTTCAAAACTTTTGGAAATTTTATAATTTGTCCTTCGTGATAATCAAAGCCAGGATGAACTGAGATTTCAGTTAAATATAAACTCGACCACAACAATTGTAGATTGGAAAAACTTCTGCCGATATATATTTACAGAATATTTTATTGGACATCCCATTGTTATCGGTGGAGTTGGTGTAGTAGTTGAAAGTGATGAGTGTTTACTCGTAAAACGTATATATAATCGAGCTAAATAGTACGAGAACAATGGATTTTTGGAGGCTACGAAGTTGAGAGTAAAGTAAGTTTTGTAGTAATGGTCGAAAATATGGACCGACATACTTTAAGAAACCATATTTTACAATTTATTCGGCCAGGTTCTATCATAATAAGTGATTGTTGGGCACCTTACGGGGATTTAGCACAACTAGGTTATGTGCATTTCACTGTCACCGCTCCGAAAATTTTGTTGATCCAATTACCGGTGCAACAACCAACCACCAAGAAAGTGTTTGGCAGAAACTAAAGGTTGTCCATGTTAGAAGATATGTCAAGGCAAGAACAACGTTGTTTTCGCATTCGTTCGAATGGCTTTGGAAATAAAGATTCAGAAAATCATTTAATACTATAATTGAAAACATGTAATGGGTTTACAGGTTTTAAATAAAAAGTTTATTTTAGAAATGACAAAATTAAATTATAATGCTTTAGTTATGTTAACTCTACGTAACAATAAAGTTATTTCGTGTTTATTTAATTATTTCTCTCAGGTTTACGATAGTTATTTCTAGCTTCTTTTTAATCTTTTTGTTAATTATTTTTATTTATTATTTATTGTCTATTATTTAGTATTTATTTTCTATTATTTATTATTTATTGTTTATTTTCTATTATCTATTATGTGTTTTTTAATATTTATTATTTATTTGTTAATATTTATTATTTATTTTTTAATATTTATTTAATTTTCAAAATAGGGGGGATAGTGAACAAGTGCCGACAAAAGAGGATTGTCGTTGATAGTTTATCTTATATAGCGAATTTTTCTAAAATAATATCGAGTTCTCGGTATTACTAAAATATCAATAACAATTTATATTAGAAATCCATTTTAGTGTTTATTTAAATTTATACAAGTCTTATGATATGGATCCTCATTTAATAGCATGGAAGTATCAGATTATCGATAATTTCTTTTTTAGCTCTCTTAATTTGAGGATAAAAATCATTTAGTTAAGATTCGAACTCTCACTTATTATTAAAAGTTTTTATTAAGCGTATAATTATAAATAAAAAGTTAAATTTTTTTGTCTTTTTGTAATAGTAATTAAAAATTTTTCTGTCTATAGATTTCATTCTAAGAATATAATTCAAAATTTTATTAGACCATTTAATTAGTTATCATTGAAAATTACTTATTAAAATGTGATAAGCAATAGTAAAAATAGTATATAAACACGATTTACTAGCAAAATTATACAACAAGTAAGTCATAAAATTTCGGTCTTTCGGGCTATTTCTGGGTATAATCGGATACTAACAAAAAAATATAAAAATTACCCTTCTTCTATAACAAAGAGGGTAAAGGTAACTTATAAGGGGTCCACTTTTTAAAATAAAAATAAAAAAAAAATTAATGTTAAAAATAAACAAATTAATAAAAAATTTTAATATTAAACTTTAAAAATTTAAAATAAATTTCCTATTTATGAACTTAAATGAATTTTACAATTTGATAAACGATACAAAACCTTTAATTCTATTTTTAAAAAGGATAGGTTTGTTAAAAGACACGCCATTTTGTTCTGTCTGTAGAAACGAAATGAAATTAATTAATGATATTTCAATAAAAAATGAATATATTTATCAATGTCGTGTAAGAAGTAATTTAAATTCACATCGACAAAAAATTTCAATTACGTACAATAGTTATTTTGCAAAGTCAAAATTATCTTTAAGACAGTTGTTAGAATTGTTATATTTTTGGAGTGTTGAGTATTCAATAAAACAGACAAAAATTTTTACAAGCATAGCTAAAAAAACAATAATTCAATGGTTCCAATATTTTCGTGATATTGTTAGTTGGAAATTAGTAAATGATCCTATAATGTTTGGCGGTATTGGACATCGGGTTCAAATTGATGAATCAAAATTCATGAGAGTTTTACATAACAGGGGTGAACCGAGGGGAAAGACGCGTGAAGGTTGGGCTTTGGAATTTTTGATGAACAAACAAAAAATGTTCATTTTGAATTCGTCAATGACAGGACGCAAAATACAATTTTCCCAATAATTGCATATGTTGTTTTGCCTGGAACTACAATTTAGTCCGATGAATATTCTACCTATACTGATGGATTACACAGAAATTCTAATTCTCCAACTCCTTTGAGTCTTTTAGGTCCATATACTCATGAGTACGTAAACCATAGTTTAGGTTTTATTAATTCAGAAACAGGAGTTAATACGAATTCAATTGAAGGATCTTGGTCACTCTGTAAACATAAGAGTAAATTTATGTTTGGAACATTAAAAACTTTTATACCATCGTATTTAGACGAATTTATGTGGAGAAGAAGATTTTGTCAAGATGAAGCACCTTTTGTTATGATTTATAAGCCTCTCAAAGAAAAAAAATCAATCAATTAACTAAAGTTATTATCATTTTATTATTTATATTTAAACAATTATTTATGTGTCAAGAAATTGATTTTAAATTTTAAAGTTTAATATTAAATTTTTTTATTAATTTATTATTTTTAAGATTAATTTTTTTTTAAAAAGTGGACCCCTTATAAGTAACCTTTACCAAAAAGAGTTAAATAAAAAAATAAAATATTTATTAACTTTTTGAAACAATCCTTATTTTCGACAAAAACCAACATACTTCTTATTAAATACATATCGATCTGAAGTTTAGATCTCCATCTTGGTGGTATATGCATTTTAGTCCCGGCTCAATGTCCCTCAATTCTATTTGCGTGCACTCCATTTTCTGGCTTTACAAACTATATAGAATGATTTACAGTATCGTAGGCTTCAAAAATACTGTCAACCCCTATATAACGTCGCTAACCGTCAGTAATAGTTTTACTTTATGCTGCAACTTGTTTAAAAATAATGTCCTTTAATGTTGTTTGTCTCTTTTTTGTACTGCAGCGTGAAAAAAGTCTGCCATTCAACCCTCTTCCTACAATTCCCAGCACTCATACTCCATCCACACGATGTCCTTGGTTATATTTTCTCCTTTAAAATATGGATTCATCGATATCTATTGATATTTCGTCTCCTCCCAATTGTTTAAAATAGTTATAATAACCAGGAAATAATATGGGAGCCAATCTCTTGAATAAACGATGATAGCTTTTATTTTTGATACCAATGTTAAAACAGGTTAAATCTTTTGAAAACTTAGACAACCATTGTTCTAAAACTCGCATTATTTTTTCCTTAGGTAACTTATTTTATAAAATTGAGTTCCCTCCTAATTATTGTATTTTATTTTAAAGTTATTACGGGTGAAGTATGCAAGGTCATTCTCAATGTTGTTAAATCTAACCTAGCCTTTTACAAAACAGCCTTTATTTCGTATTTTTATCTCGAGTTCTTTGATTATTACAACTAATTCATTTTATTCCAATTTTTTGAAATGCATTTTTAGGCTCAGGGCTGTGTATCCGCCCATGTATTAATTAATAAATTTAAATAAAATTCCATAAAATGGAATAAATTAATTAAATTAATTATTTAATCATTATTCAAAAACAAATAATCAACAATGACATTAAAGGCGTTTTTTATTTCACCTGCCGTTTTATTTCGTAGATGTACATACCGAAATAAAAATTCTTTCAAAAAATCATTTAAACTTGTTTTAACCACACCACGCCTTTTTTTAATTTCGTATTTTAGAATAGACCAAAAGTTTTCAATGTTGTTGGTATGAAAACCTTCGGCATTTTTGAATCCTCTACTATGGTTCACAACAATATGTATTCCATTTACGTATTCCACTGCGCCAGGATACGATGGGTGGCCATCTGTTATTATCGTGCTTCCTGGTAAAATATGCCGCCTTAAAAGATCTTTAAAAGTTTCCAGTTTTCTATCAGGAACTATTTCCAACTTTATTCTTCTTGTATGTTGTTCAATAAAACCAACAAGCCAAACAACCCCTCTCTGATCATCATCCAAATTTGAATGTGTATCCGGTAAATTACCATGACATATGGCCGTTTCATCAATTTGTACACTGTATTGCCCGCCCAAAAGAGTTTCGTTAAATTGATTATACCATGTTGAAAAAAACATTTTAATGTTTTTTTTAATTTTTTGATAAGTCATCTTAGCTATTTCAACATTCCTTAAAATATCTTTTTCATATAAATTTTCAATAAACTTAAAAATACATAATAAATAAACATTAATTGGAATCCTCGGAGTTTCAATCATTTTTCGAAAAAAAAGACTTTGTCGAATACGACACAGACTATTTCTACATCGATATGAAAAACCACCAACAATCTCCTTTGTACTAGTTATATGAAATTGTCCTCCACAGACGCTACATTCTTTAACCAAGCTAATTCTTCCAGTATCGACTAAATATTGAATTGCTGTTTTCGGGCTTGAAAAAATAATTGATCTGTCTGTTTTTGGTTCTAAATGCGCAAGATTTTGATGTGTTTCCGTTGATGCAATTGTTGTTGTCGTGTTCATCATAATAGGGCTGTGTATCCGCCCATAATTATTTTTAAATATTAAATTTTAATTATAAATAATGAATGGGCGGATACACAGCCCTGAGCCCATTTTTAGGGGTAATTTTTTTATTTTTTTGTTAGTATCCGATTTTACCCATAAATAGCCCGTTACTCCTAAAATTTAAAATGAACACAAAAATTGTTGTTCCTGCAAACCAATATTTAACTTCTTATCCTACAAATTTTTAATATATTTAGAGTGTTTTTTCTGAAAACTTTAATAGAGGAAATTTAGGCGATGGTGGAGTATACTCCACACAAAAAAATAAGGTATGGGACACGTTTTTGGGACCGATTTTCCAATTAATTTTAATATAAGTAACACATAATGTTGTTAATCGAAGTATTCAATACAACTCAAACAATCAAAACAACATACTCTTTTATATTAGAAAAGCATTAATTTATATTTCTTACACTTGCACCATTTGTAACAAACCAATGTACACTGAACAAGGTAGAAGGAGAACGGAATTAATTTACGTTGGCGCTGTAGTGTGCGTCAATGTCGGAAAAGTATTGACCTGTTCAAGGATGGTGTGTTTGAAGAATTGCACATTCCTATTCCTAATGTTATTCGTATTTTATATCTTTTTTCCATGCGATTACCAATTTCCAAATATCATTTAAACTTAACCACGCCAAAGAACATATACGACATTTTATAGATACAGTTTATGATGTTGAAAAAATGGAAAGCATTAATGATTTTTTAGGCAAAGTTGGGGGAACAGGGGAGATAGTAGAAAAAGATGAAAAGATCTCCTGTCAACGGGAGATGCACGAGGACGCACCCTAACAGGCGAGAGATATTGGTTGATTGGTGCCTTTTGTCGTAGAACAAAACAAGGGACAATTATTATGGTGAAAAGAATAGATAAGGAAACATGTGAATCGTTTGTTTTGAATAATGTTGAAAGTGGAACAATGATAATGATCGATCGATGGCAGGGATTCAATCGACTTAACCAATTTGGGTATATTCATCAATCTGTCAATCATTTTGTTGATAACAATATACACACGCAACATATTTAAAGGTTTTGGAGAACTATTAAAGAAGCTTTACCTCATGTCAATACATTTGAATTATTAAAAAAAGCATGTTGAAAGATTTGTGTTTGAAAAAAATTTAGAAATATTAAACGATGAACAAAGGTTTGATTTATACCTTGAATTGATTAAATTAAAACAATTTGAAGTTTAATATATTTTTATTTATTAAATATTAAATTAAATTAAAACCCCCCAAAACGTGTCTCATACTAAAAAAGTTACTAATTTACTGAAAAATATAAACGGATAAATTAAAAAAAGCCTGAATACTATTTTCCTTACTACACTGTCTCC
>CAUVYM010000581.1:0-76017 GCA_963556165.1 Tipula helvola
GAAAATTAAATTTTTTAGATCGTACGAATTAATTCGTACAGGGTATATTGTATTCCTGATGAGATCTTAACAGACCAGGGAACAAACTTCATTAGTAAACTATTCACTGGAAAGATTCCAAAAAACTATTGTTGAATACTTGCGCAATTTTCTAGGAAGTAGAGCAATGAGCCCAGATAGTATGTATCGCGTACTGGTCTGCAGCATTATCAGGTTCATAAATAGTCTGAATATTGACTGGACAGATAGTTAAGCAGGGTCCAAGCACAAAATATCTTTTAGGTCGCAGTACGAGATGGCTGAACACCCAAATGGCCGTACATTATGAGTAAGCAGTGTCAAAAATAATTATATCTTGCTTTATAACTAAAAACTTCACACATTTTTCATTGGCATGCAAAGTGTTTTTGCGGATATACATCTAGCACAACTTTTTAACAAATATAATTAAACAAAAAATAATTACGGACATATTTTTAATATTAATTATTTTAATGAAGAGGGAAAACAGATATTCCAAAAATAATATCTTTTTACGTTTTTTACCTCCACCCTCCGTCCCATTTACCCCACCTAACATCGCTGCGATTATTAAAATGATCATGAAATAAAATTAACGTTCGCAAAATCAATTCAATTTCTAATATGCATAATCAATCTTTTTGTTTTTATGTTTTGTTACAAAAGAAGTTTTAACTTTTTATTTTTTGTTTTTTGTTAATGTTTTCATATTTTTCATTTCAAAGAGTGAAAAGTTACAAAGAAAAATTAACATAAATGTTGTTCATCTGTTTTTATATAACTTAATAATATTTTCTTTACATTTTGTTTTTGTCATGAAGTCAAATTCACAAAAAAAAAAAAAAAATTGTTTAAGGGGATTTTTTTTGTATCTAACTGATGCTCCTCCCTGCCAGATTTTATATCCAGTATATATTTTGAGAAAAAACAACTTTGTTTCTATTTTATATTTTATACATATTTTAGTAATTAAATTTTACTTGTCTCCCACCTCCTCCAGAACCTCTAGTTCATCATTAGTGTTGGGTGATGATAAAAATTTTACGTTGTCTGTTTTTCAAAAATTTATGCAGATTTCGGAAAACTGAGTTCTGTGTTTTTTTTTTTGTTTAAATAATTAGAAACTTTTTAATCATTTTTTGCTGGTTTTTTGCATTTTAAATGTTCAATCGTTCGTTTCGTTTGATGTATGACCTGACGACCATAGAAAATACAGAAAAATGGTTTTCATGGTTATCAAAACGGAAGATTGTTTTTGTGTTGAAATATTTTAACCGAGGAAAAATGGTTACCAGCGTTTTGTTGCAGATGTTTTTTTGAACTTTGAAGTTAAACGGTAAACATTATACTATTTGACTTTGTATTTTTTAGAGTTATACTGCGTTTTTGTGTCACCGTAGGAACAAAACATATGTAAATAATCATATTAATATGGGATGCAAATTTTTATAATAGTTAATACAAAAACACCGTTTTGAATTTAGTTGATATGACAGTACAACATCGAATGACAAAAAGGAATGAATTTACAAAATACATTATTAGTATAAATTATTTAAGTAGCCTCAGGAAGGAGAGTTTTTAGTGTTTTGTGCAATAAAAATATAAATGAGATACAACAGTTCCTCCTCCCCTAAAAGTTTAGTAAATAAATTTGGTTAAATAAATCAATATTGAAATCGAACGTTTTTGTTGGTACTCGTGCTGAACGTCTCACTGAATCAGGTTGAGCTTCACTGTTCGATATTTCTTGTGATCGGGATAGATTTTGGATATCCGTTAGTTCACTTAGGGTCGCTCTAGTTGACGGTTGGTTAAGTATTATGATTGGTGATGTATTAGCCAGGTTCGACGCTAATTGCTCTCCAAATTTATCAGGTGTCTCATGATGCGATGATTTCGGTGAAGAGGAAATTTTTGGATTGAATAGCATATTCGTTTGATGTTCAGTCTCAGAAGAAACTGAGACTCGAGAGTGAAGCTGATTTTGATGTATCTTTCATGCCCCATTGTTCGTCACCACCAGGTACAAGCGTCATCCCAAATATTTTGATATATGACCTTTCCCCCACGTTCCTCTAACTGCATAATCTTTAGCATACACGCTGTCATTTATTTTAAATTTCGCTGTGTAAAACTCCGTTTCATCAGTTCGTCGACGCTCAGCTAACGATGACAGCAAGGTTCTTGGTTGCCCACCATGTAGGATCTCAACCGGAGATCGATCGCAATTAGCAAGAGGAGTTGCAAGATTTGTGGCTAAAAATTTTATTAGTGCCTCTTCTCAAGATGTTCCATTAAAACAATTTTTTTTAAGAGCCGTTTTGAAAGTACGCACGAATCATTCCGCCTCACCATTAGATTTGGGATGAAATGGTGCAGACGTTAGACATTCAATATTATTTAAACTGCAAAAGTTTCGGAATACAGCAGGCCTAAAGTGCGGACGATTACGAAACTTTTATAAGGAAATTAAAAATGAGGAAATAATGAAACTTTCCATAGTAAAACCATAGTAAATATATGAATTTCAATATGAATGTCATTTAAGTAAATCGTTTTCATTTTCTTGTAATAATTGATTTATTTAAACCAAAATATAACAAAAATAATTCATAACAACAGCATTCTGGCCAAATTAAAATAAAAGGTTACTACAAGTCGTGTAGTAATTAAGTAATTGAACCAAAATTTACCACTTGGCGAAATTTCAAGTTCAAAAATTTTAGGAAATTAAAAACAAATTCACGAAATATTAAAAACGTGTGATAATTTTGTGATTAAATATAAGTTTTTTTAACCACCTTACCCACCCACTGAAAAACGACAAGAAAACGGGATTTAGCTTTTGCGATATAAAGCTCAGTATGCAGCTCGAGCTAAGATAAATTTGCCATACAAATTTGACGTAAAATTTAGCTAGCTAAATAAAATAATTTTTTTTAGCTGACAATTTCGCTGAGCGGTATGCACCTTTGCGTGAAAAATTTGAAAAAATTTTAGTTGTTTCATTCAAATCTAGATAGCGCCACTATAAATTCTCCAAACATTTTAGCCGCAATTTATCTCACAAGGACAATAATTTGAAGATAAATTTTGACGGAATTTTGATTCATTTTATAATCGAAGTAGCCACGAAATAAAATTAATTTATTTTTATATAAAGAAGACAGAAGTCAAAATGGCCGACTAACGAATAAAAACGAATAAAAGTCAAACAAAATCAACAAAATTTATCTCTACATACATTTTTAGCTTGACGATTTATCTGTAATTAAATGGAGACTTGTGGAGACCGCGCTAAAATTTATCTTAGCTCGAGCTGCATACTGAGCTTAATTCTAAAATTATTTATTGCTTTAGTTTACATGATGATTTGATGACAGCTTTATAAAATAAACTCTCGATATAAAAACACAAATGTCAAAATTTCACGTGAAAATAATGGATTGCTGCATTAATTTCGCTTGAAAATATTTGGAGACTTTAAGCGCGCCATCTCTGATGCATTGAAATAATCTTGTTTTTTCGCTGTGGAACTGAATACTACTCAAACGAAACAGAAACGAAATTTATTGTTTCTGATTTCACCATGGTAAAATCGTATGAAGATTTCGCGCGAAACCGATCCGAGTACTAGCCTTTAGTTGGTAAAGAGCTTTACAAAGGAATTTCGTTTTCCTCTAATTAGGCCCGAATTTATAGTCGTTGCTACAACTATAACTACTGTTATAGTAACAGTTTTCATATTTAGAAACCTCACTAAAAGATTTGTTTGTAATGTAAGAATGCTTACAGTGATCAAAATCCATCACTATAAATAAGCATTGCTACAAAATATCCAAAACAAGAAGGTAAATTTGAAATATATACATGATTTTAAAATGTAATTCGAAAATCGTTGCTATAACAATAATAATAGTCACGACTATAAATTCGGGCCTAACTTTGAATAAGAACACTGCATTCTCCCAGCAAGATTCCAATGAAAATAAAGATGGACGAAAGAGAATGAAAGAAAAAGCGTTATTATTGCGTTCGTATGCCGGTGCTATTCGGTCGTTCCATCTGTTAAATTTAAATTTAGTCGAAATTCGAAGAGTTGCCCAACGATTTTCGAAAATTGCTGCCTTACGTTTGCCGACAAAATTGAGCAAAGAAAAAACTTTTTATTTTTTACTTACAGGTTTGTATGAATTTCCATCTTGAAGAACAAAAATTTTTGCTCGTTATGATGGAAATTCCTACAAACCTGTAAGTCAAAAGTTAAAAAATTTTTCATTGTGAATTCTCAGATATTTTTCGAAAAGACTGAAATGTTGATCAAAAGTATCGAAGTACTTTTTATTTTCTAAAGCACCGAAAATGTCCTATATAGAATCAACTTTTTCATCCCTGATACATATGTTCTCTTCATTGGCAAAACAATAAAACAAATTTGATGCTATTTGCTGAAAATCAATTCAAACTTGTCATACATTAACATATTATGTGTCTTGCCCCATAAATAACACCTGAGCGTTTTATTCGAAAGTGGAAAAAATTTTCAAATTTTAAAAATCATTAAAAAATTAAATCGCCCGTTAAAATTAATCCTTACGCGCTGAAATAGAAATTTTCAAATTTAAAAGTAAAATAGTTTATCACAAGTGTATTCACTATACCTATTGCAAACAACATTTCTTGTAGGCCTCTTGATGGAGTCAATAAAAACAATTAAATATTTTTACTTTAGTTTTTTAAGGGTGTTCTTTTAAGCAGGGGTATACAATTTTAATATTTACTTGATAAAGTATTGTGGCTACTGGCTACGAATTACAAGATATATAGGGGCAAGTGGATTTAGTCAAAATGCCGGGAAATATATACAACCAAAAGTAAATAACATGGGCCATTCCTGAAAACGATACGAATTCCAAAATAAAATATGAATGTATTCTCATTTGAATTAAATCAGAATTGAAGCAGATTCCCTTGTTTCTTATTTAGGTCAAATACAAATCTTATACGAATACGTGTCAAATTCAGGAATAGGCGTTTTGTTGCATCTTTTACCGCTCATTAAGTGATGTTGTTGAGGATTTATTTTTGCTGACAATTATGTTAGTAATTAAGTTGTAGTGAACCAATTTGCAATTCAGATGGCATATTTACCTCAATGTACATTGCTCAGGAATTACTCATGATAGTAGGATTTGGAAATGTGGAACTGGTTTAACTTTTTGGTTGTTAATACATTTTAAAGTACCAGACAAGAGTAGTTAAACTTCAACAAAATGTGACTACCAAAATGGTTTCAAAGGTTGTTTAAAAAAAATAAAATTTTTTTTAAATAATTTTCAAAATTTATTTAAAAAAATTTAGAAAAGTTAAATCTTCATAGCACTCTAATTGAATAAAACGACCAGTAAGCGTACTGTTCGTTTAAATTGCATAGGCGGTATTTACGGTGAAAGACAGTTTCATTTGAATTACCGAGAGAGCGCAGAGCGCCTCTTACGTCATTTTCTCTACTGACAAACCTCCCAGACTTCTTATTGAATATATAAAAAGTAGTTTGAAAGATATTTTCTGTATACCTATATCAAAGTCTTTATCTATGTACCTAGAACTGTAGATTCAGAAATCATACTCTGCCAAGCAAACGATTTCAAAAATTACCTTGCAGTCAATTTTTTTTTTGAATAAGTATGAAATTATAGTTTTAGCAATAAACGAAATTTGAAAATATTTGATATTGATATCATTCATAGTAAAGGTATTTAATACCGCAGTATCGTCTAGCTAGCTGCTTCATTCTAGTTATGCCCCAGTATCTTTCATGCAGTAATTCGAAGATTTTGTCCTGGAGTAATGGTGGAATGACCATGCATGTATAATCTGTTTGAACAAGTAAGACATTTGATTCAAATACTGTGATAACAGTTTTGGCCATCCATATTTTATGTATTCTAAAACTTGGCGCATTTCGGTATCATTGCGCGTGTGGAGTTGGATCAATGATGCATTAATAGGGTAATTTTCGATTGGTACCTCGCTCGATAGTTGCTTTAAGTTTCTCAAACGCATCGTTTTCCCTTGTTGTCCATTGAAAACGAGAAATTTTTCGAACGAAGTCCATTTAATGGTGCTGCTAGATTGGAAAAGTTTTGAATAAATGTATTGTAATAATTTACTTTTCCGATAAAAGATTCCACTTCCTTCGAGTTCCGTGGATAAGGTAATTTTTTGATCGCTTCCAAGCCCGTAATTTGAGGGTTGGATTTCATATTGGTCGACTATATGTTCCAAATATTCTATTTCGGTTTTCGTGAACTCACACTTATTGACACGACATCTAAACCCATTTTCTTCCAATCGGCCCATTAACATTTCGAGATTTTCCAGGTGTTAGTCGTTTGACTTCCTAGAAATTAAAATCTAAATAAACTGCACAAAATTCTAGGTCGGCCGTCAGTGTTTCCAGTCGTTGGAAAATTCTTGGAGCGCTGGTAATTCCAAATGGTAGTTTCTGAAATTGATAAAGCCGAAAAGGTGTGTTCACTACCATACAATATTTTGTGTCCTCTGCCAGCTCGATTTAAAAATAGGTCTATTTTAAGTCGATTTTTTTAAAACATTGCCCCCTTGTAATCTATAAAATAGCTTGTCGATTTATGGGTTTACCGTTATCTTGAAATCGCCACATATGCGAATTTCTCCGTTTGGTTTTTTACAGGTACAATTGGTGTTGCCCATTGAGTCGTTTGGACTTGTTTTAAGACTCCTATTTCGACCAGACGTTCCAACAATCAAATTAACGGCATACTTTTACAAAAAGTATTTGATATTAAAAACCTAGGGGTTAATTTTGTTGAAAACATAAATCATGATATTTTGCAATTCGATTCTAAAAATTTCATTTCTCCGGCTAAACACGGATTTTATCCCGGTAGGTCTACAGTAACTATCTTGGTCTCGTTTTGTGGTGATTTCATAGTTTAAATTCAAGACAGCAGCTGGATATTTTGTATACACATTTTGTTAAAGCTTTTGATATGATTGACCACTCTATTCATATTAGTAAATTAGAGAGTCTAAATTGTCAGTTCATTCCTTTTAAATGGTGGCGTACCTACCTCTGTGATCGTTGGTTGTCCGTTAGGATCTAGGGTTCTTACTCCCAATTATTTCGTGTGCCATCTGGCGTACCTCAATGTAGCCACATTGTCTCATTGTTGTTTTCATTGTTGCTTGCATCATTGCTTTGAGTTTAGTAACTGCCTTGTAATGTATTGAGCAAATGTAAGACTCTTTCTTTAAATCGTATTTATGTAATATCAGATGTATAATGAATACGTTGACCTAGTCGGGTCCATTTCCGATTTTGGTGTGATTTTTGTGTCTAACGCTACATTTACCAGACACTTTAACACCCATAAACGAATGTCGTATATTATGGGGGCTTTATTAAACGAAACTGCAGGGATTTTAGTGACCCAAAAACTTTGACATTACTGTATATCTCCTTAGTGTATGCATCTCTAGTTTGGGCGCCATCCTACCACTGTCCTTCCGAGAGGATTTAGAATCTTCAAAAACAATTTGTACTGTTCGCGTTCCGATGTTTGCCGTCCATGTGTGCTATGGAATGTGGCCTGTCACCTTATCATATAATTTTTTAAAACTGCAACGTCTAGACAGTTGCCGGGGCATGCGCGATATCATTAATTCCCGTGTCGATTGGGCCGAGTTACTAGCAGGTCTAAAAATGTTTGTTCACGAACGTGATGAGCTTTTATTCATTGGAATGGTGCCAACAAACTATGGTCTTTCCGAACCGACTCAATAATGTAAAAGATGCCCGCTAAATTCCACTCATATGTGAGGCACCAGCAAGGATAAAACGCCATTCTATTTGAGTTCATAAAAGGCAAGAATATTTTGAATTATTGGCGTTAGTTTAGAATTCATATAGTTCAGCAAGGAAATTGGATCCTCCAGCCAAATTCGCCCCATTATCACTATATGTTGCCTCGCAAGTACCACGATGCGCCATGAACCATTGGAGTGCTCCAAAAAAAATTCTGTTTATAAGTTTTCCACTATTTCTATAAGTACCGCTTTGGCTGCTTAGCAAACAAAAAAGCCCACATAGGTTTATAAAGAATGTGATCCACGACGCTTTGTTGCTGCTACATAAAATGGGCCACAATAGTCGACTCCTACTTCCGCAGTCCTACTTCCTTGCGTTATTTCAGCAGTGTACCCACCAGCTGATCTTTCATTCTCGGTTTATTCTTAAAACAATTGGCATTTATGAATCACGAGACGAGTTAAGTCTTTGCAGTGAGCTATCCAACATATTCTTCTTATTATTGATAAGAACAAGTTCACACCAGCATGATTATACTGGTTATGTATACGTTAAATCATTGTTCTAGACTGGTCACATTACATGGTATATATTCGACCACCGGTGAATATTAACGACTTTTAACTTCAACCAAGTAGGTCCTGTCCGACATAAATCATGATCAATGCATTCATCCAAAAACATATCCCGAAGCGCGCTATCTGCAGGGTTATTGTTAGAGTCGCCAAAGTCTTTCAGCTTAACGGACTTGATGATAACCAGTCTAGGGTAATTTTTGAGTCGGACCATAATATTATTACTTCGATTTTAATGGTCAATGAGTTCTTTACTGGATGAATAACATTAGATTGCTCAACAATACAATGAAATTCGATTTAATGGAGCAACCCTTGTTTTGCCTACCGATAGCTTTGAAGCGGATCATAAATATTGCTTGATTCCGACAATAGTGTTCGTTTTGTTCGTATATGCAATTTTTGCGGTAAATTGATGTGGAATGTGAATTGATCCAATTTTGTGTTCCAAATTAGATCCATCATTTTAATATTTTCATTATCTTCTGAAATTTCATTTTAATTTGACAAAAACATCGCGAATTTTATAATTAAATCCTTAACTGAACTAGCTTTTTAGTGACGTTTGATTTTTAATTTTATTCGACACTTTCAAAATAGTTCGGGTGGCTAAAAGTGCTCCTGCTGAAGTTTCATACGTAACTGTTTGCAATATAAATGCCTTTTGTGATGATTTTAGATCAATTCCTCATAGTATTACCTTCAAACGACCATATGCGACATTCTAATTTGTAGTTAAACGGTTTGCAGGTTACTTGAAGGCGAGTTTAAATATAAACTTGCCATCGACTGCTAAACGCATTGTTTGGTCCTGAATTACCGAAACGATTATCTACGTGTTAATTGTATAAGATTTAAAGTTAAATTTATTTCCACATATCGTAAAAAAAAAAATTATAAAACCTTGAGTGGCTCTGCGAACAAGCCAAAATTGTGATAAACAATTTTGGCATCAACCAATTAAATCTCAAAAATAAAAGTATGTTACCTGGTACCGCTTTAAAATACTAATTAATTGACACGTTTACGAATACCAGCCAGGCGGTATTCCCATAGGGATTTTTAACCCCGTTAAATTCTTTTTCTCAAAATTGGTTTACCACTAAAACTATTGCGAAATTTGATTGTGCAAAATAGAGAGATGCGTTCTTCTAGCATTACGTTTAGAATACAGTTTATTAACAATAGATCAAATTTTCATATCATTAATAATCATTAAGTTGAACTAACAAGCTATTTATTTTGATCATCATATTACATTCAAAATAGATATAATTATTTAATTTAATATAAAATCAATTTTGTTCATTCACCTCTATAAGGATAATCCTATTATAAATAATGAAACCAGATATAGTTACATAGTTAATCAATTATGTTGAGCACAAACAGGAAGCAAGAGAAAACATGGATTATCAATTAAAAAAACATTAGTGGCAAAATCACAGAATGAAAATATCGCTGAAGAGTTGTTTTTGGTTTGTTTACAAAATCTTAATTGTTAATTGAAATAATTTGTTAATTTGGAAAGGTTATTATGTATATACATATATTACCTGTTAATGAAGAAAGTTGCAAAAAGTTTACGGTTGTTTGATGATGCTGAAACAAAAAAAAAATCTGAAAATATATAAAGTAAAATTTGAAATTAGGTAAGTCTGTTAAACAATATTGGTACATACTATAGCTAACAAATAAGGCAAAAAGCTTTTTCCTCGAATCCGAAAATAAAAATAAAAATCGGTTGCAATATATTCGAGTATTCTAATAGAATAAAAAAATATATACTGAAGGAATAGCAGTTTTGTATAATACAAAACCAATTTCTCTCACTCTTAGGGATGTTAAGAATTTTTTTTTTCTATATTACACTCGTATCTATACCCAGAATTTAATGTTAGAAAAACAATTTTAAGAAAGCACTAACGAACTTTCTTACTTATCCACAATCTTACTTATGTATAACACCTAAAGCATATATCGAATATACCGTATCAAGGGATATAAACAAAATTCTCACAACTAAAATATTACAACACTCCACTGAACCATTGTATATAAAAAAAAAATCGTATTTTTATCAGTTTGGAAAGTAAATTTGTGTTTGCTAACCGTATTCGTTTCGGGATGATTTTATTCTTATAACATAATGTACCGCAAACCTCTAAAAAAAGAAGTGGATCGAATACACAAAGGAAACTGATAATAGAAAATTGAATTAAAAATAAAATTAAATTAAAATATTAATTTTGTTTTTGGCATATTTACTTAAGCAAACACAACTTTGTATCGTATACATTGGAGACTACTTTAGAATAAATCTGGTTTATGAAAGTAAAAAAGGATAAGCTCAAAGTTTTCCAACATTTATATACGCCTTAATCAGAAAATAAAAACATAATTGAAGAAAAGTTTTAAAACTCTAACTTAAATAATTTTACTGTCCATGTAGATTTTTATTATTAACAGAAGTATTTTCGTTCGACGAACATAATGAACTTTAATACGTTTAGTTGTTGATAATGTAAATCGATAAATCTGTATATATGTATAATATAGATTTTGATACGATTTGAGTTTAGTTGAAACTGCAAAAGATAAAAGGACGTGTTTTCGATTTTACATATGCGCATGCACAAAGGAGTGTGGAAAATCAAAAACTTTTCAAAAATAGATTTATATAATTCTCGATTTCATATAACATTATCTTGAATTTTCGTATATAACATCCAAAAAAAAGTTTCCCATCAATTTGATGAAATTTTTGAAATATAATAACATATTTTATTATTGCTAAATTTATATCGACGGAAAAGAAAATTGCATTTATATAAAATTACATTTTTTATGCATAAGCGTTTTGAATTTAACATAATTGTTTACGTTTTGCACTAAAACGCCTTCGATTTTCAAAAGAATCTAAATTCAATATTTTTAAAATTTGAAATGTTTGAGCAAGTAAATTATATATTTTCGCTAAATTTTATTGTATTATAGTTAATCAAAATATAAAGGGATGAAACCTGTCGAGGTGATCAGAACTTCGGTCTTTGGTATCTTCAATAATATCATAAAGTTAGTGTGACAGTTTTGACAGTATTGATTTCTATTTTAACCAACATACATATATTCACTTATACAACAACAGTCAAACAGGTCAAAAGCATCAGTAACATGGGTACAGGCATCTCATTTAACACGAAAAATCGTATTCTAGAACTTTATGCAAAAAGTAGTATACAAAATTATACTGATAATTCTAACCGTTTAACTGACCATATTCCAGAACTTTATCCAAAACTCATTTTAGAATCCCATTTACAACGCACATGTCAAATTTCAAAATAATCGGGTAAGGAATAACCAAGTTCCATCCTACTTGGCCATATTCCAGAGCTTTATCCGAAAATTATTTTAGAATTTCATTTCCAACACACATGTCGAATTTCATTATAATCGGTTGAGAAATAGCCAAGTTCCATCATACCGCATACTCCAGAACGTCATCCAAACAACATTTTAGAATTCCATTTCCATGAGAAATGGGCAAGTTCCATCATACTTCGCCATATTCCAGAACTTCATGCAAAAAACATCTTAACATTCCATTTCCAACACGTCATGTCGAATTTCAACGTAATCGGTTGAGAAATAGACAAGTTCAATCATACTTGGCCATATTTCAGAACTTCATCCAAAAATCATTTTAGAATCCCATTTCTAACACACATGTTAAATTTCATAATAATCGGTTGATAAATAGGCAAGTTCCATCATATAAAAATTTGATAACTATTCACTACATCCAAATCCAACCCCAACTCAACTCCAACTCAACTTCAACTCAACCCGCAAATTGACCCGTATTGATTAATTGTATAAACGAAGTTTGTAATTTGAGTGGCTGTGTTGATAATGTAATGGTACTTGGCGATTTTAACTTAAGCGATGTTCATTGGTCGTTCGATCCTGAATCTCTTGATTTGTTTCCGTCAGACGCTTGGTCTGCCAATGATTCTCTTGTGTTGGATTCGTTATTCAGTTTTAACCTAAAACAAATTAACCGCTACTCAAATAGTAATGATTCATTTTTAGATTTAGTATTTACGGATAAGACGGAACATCTATGTATCTGTTCGTTAATCTTTTGGACCTTTATCAAATAGTGAAAATGATATTCATCATGTTTCTATTGAAGTCGAAATTTGTACTATCGGTCTAAATGATAAATGCCGGATTTTTTTCAAATGATCTCTATTATTACAATTTTAAGTCCTGTGACGTCTATGGTCTCTCAGAATATCTTAAAGGTATTAATTGTGGTGTTATATTTCAGACGTAAATGTGGATAAATTTAAAAACTTATTATTTGTAGCTGTTCAACGTTTCGTACCATTGAAAAAGAGTCGTAATTATAGTTACCCACCTTGGTTTGATGACAGCCTGATAAATTTGCGCAATCTTAAGAATAAGGCTTACTACAGACTTAGGGAAAATGATTGCGCACATAACAAGTCAATTTTTATAATTCTTCGGAACCAATTTAAGTTTGAATTTGAGGCTAAATACTGCCAGTACATTAAATCGATTGAAGCTAAAATTAAAAGTGACCCTAAACAGTTTTGGAAATTTGTGAACGATAAGCGCAGCAAAACTTGATTTCCATGTACAATGAAGTATAACAACAAGGTGCTTTCTAACATAACATTCCTCATTTAATAATAACGGAAGCGAACCAGATGGAATACCCTCATTTATTCTTAAATCGGTAGCATCCTAAATAACTACCCCTTTATGTTACCTTTCAATTAATCTTTAGCGAAGGGATATTTCCCAGCTGCTTGGAAAATCGCACACATTGTTCCAATTTATAAAAAAGGAGATCGCTCTGATATATCAAACTATTGGGGTATTTCAATTTTATTTACAATACCAAAACTTTTTGAATTAATAGTAACTAATCATTTGACATTTTATACAAAACAAATCATCTCAACTTTTCAGCATGGTTTCACTAGTGGTAGATCAACATCTACCAACCTTTTACAGTTTACAAAATTCGTTATTGAATCAATAGAGTATAAGGCACAGGTTGATGTAATCTATTTTGATTTTGCTAAGGCTTTTGACTCAATTGACCACAGAATTATTATAAAAACACTTGCTGCGATTGAGGTTGATCCAAGGTTTCTAAAGTGGATTGTATCTTACTTAGTAAACAGGAAGCAGTTTGTTCTATTGAATCACATCAAATCAAATTTTATCCATTGCCATTCGGGTGTTCCTCAAGGCTCCCACTTGGCCCAATTATCTTTATTTTATTTGTGAATGATGTCACCGATATATTTAAATTTTGAAATGTTCTATTGTTTGCTGACGATTTAAAATTTTTTTTGCGAATTCGGTCTCTAGTTGATGTTGAAATAAATAATTTATCTAGATGGTGCTGTGCTAATAGATTGTTTGTTAATATAAGCAAATATAGTGTCATGTCGTTCTATAGGACTTTTAATCTGGATTTGGGAGTTAAATTTGATACTAAAGTAACTTTCTGTTTACATATTGATAACATAATACGTCAAGCTATAGTTCTATGTTAGGCATCATTATTAGAATGACTAAGGAGTTTCATGATATATTCTCATGTGTAAGTCTATTTGTTTCTTTGGTTAGATCACATCTTGAGTATGCTGTGGTTGTATGGTATCCACACCATGCAGTACACATCGATAGATTGGAGTCAATTCAGAGGCGATTTACCATTCTAAGGAAACTCGGGTTTCTCTCTGATCGTAGTCAGCCTAGGTGAAAACAGATATGTGACCTGCCATCTTATGTTGATATGTGTCAAGATCTTCGTATTGACACTTTAGAAAAACGTCGTAAAATTGCCGCGGCTATGTTTGTGGGAGATTCTTTATGTGAACGGGTTAATTGTTTAGACCTCACTTCTACCTGGTGCATTTATGTTCCCAAACGAAATCTACGCCAAAGGGAATTTTTATATGTCCCTTGCCACAGGACTGAATATGAAAGTAATGAACCGACGGCGTTTATGTCTAGAATATTTAATGAATATTATCTTTTTCTCGATTTTTCGAGGTCAAGAGAGATTTTCCGTGTTGCAATTCGTAAGTGTGATTTTTAACAACCAATTTTATCTGTGTTATACATTTGTAATTAGTATTTAAGATAAAATTTTATTTTGTCAAATATTTCGTGATTTTGTAAGTTTTTGTGTTACTATTCATTATTTAGGTTGTTTTACCGTAGAATAGTTTGTATATAAAAATAAAATAAAATAAAATAAAAATAAAACAAATAGATTGGCGAAAAAAAAATCATAATCGGATAAGCCGTTCTCGAGATACCACTGGTACAGACATCCAGACATCCAGACAGACGGACGGACATTTTTTTTTTCGCTTTTTCAGAATCAGGGACTTTCAAAACGTCGAGAAAAGTGGCTTTGGACCAATCAAGTTTTTCGTCATTTTTGACAGGATTTCAATACTTTTGTCTTTTTAGACCGAAGTAATTAGAATGTGACATTTCCAAAAGTTATGAATGTTGGATGAAAATGATTTAATTATAATATTAATTAATTTAAAATATTTTTATATTAAAAGAAAACTCTTAAAACTCTGCTATTCTTTGTATTAATTTATATACAACTCCATTAATCCAAAATATGCTGTCAAAGGCTTTTTCCACATCAATCAAACATGCCAACGTCGAAATTTTCTGATTTAGTTTCATTGATACGTCATTTTTAAATATAACCACAACATGTTTTATGGAATGATATGCACGAAACCCAAACTGATTGTCTGGAATTAGACTATGAGGCGGTTTACAATTTTTGTCAATTGGAGCTATAATATCCATTTTCCTCTGAATCTGGGAAATATCCTATATTGAAGTTATGATTGATCCCCTATTGTTTTAGAGTTCTTATTTGCTTCCAAATTTAATTGTTTATTAATGGCTGTGATTTTTTGATTAGGTCCTATTACACTAGAGTAGGAAATACCTAGTATGCAGTAGTTATTAAACATTTGGTTCTTTGCTAAGCTATCTTGTATTTGTTTATTTTTCTGTGCTTCTTTCCTATTAACTCTTAATATTTCGGACATTTCCTAAAATTTGCTGGATGCCCGGTTTACTTACAATTATAGTACAATAGGAAGCTATATCTATATCTATCTTACGACACTGACCAGGTCCATGCTCTTCATTACATTTGATGCATCTATATCTCATTCCACAATTGAACACCTCATGACCATATCGCTGACAATTCTTACGTTGGATAGTTTCCTTTTTTAATAATTTTTCAAACGTGACTGCTTGATTTAACATATGCTTAATATTCAAAACGATTAAAATATCGACCGAGGATGCCAACTCATGGAGCCAAGTACCCAAGTCTTAGTTGTCTTTAATGGATTGTCTCGTTGTAAACTTTGTCACTTTATCAATATCCTGACTTACCTGATGATATTCAAGAGATCCGCGAACATCCTTCTCGATACTGATACCTTTTAGTAGAATTATCTGGTGCTTCAATGTAGATGGTGTGTATGTATAATAATTTGTATTTCCATTCTTTGTCACTTTTAGAGCTTTCATAAAATCTTCAGCGTTCATTGTCAGTATATGGGTGATATTGCGATTTATTTTTTTATGTTGTATTTTTCTTTGGCCATTATGGTATTTAATTGTTCTATTATTTGTTTGATATTTAGGTTATATGCCACTATTGGGGGTATTTATCTTTTTTGGGGGTATGTCCTCCCTCCTTGTTTATTTAATTTCTTATTGTTATCACCATTGATATTTTTATTATTTCTATTAATATTCTCCTTATAATTATTGCCATTAGTATTAATAATATTAATATTATTATTGTTATTATTTGCTTTAAGTATTTCCTTTTCTTATTCTTATTCACCATTGATTCGGGCAATTCTTCACCTTCACCTTCAGAATTTTTATCTGTACTCACTTTATCATGTTCCATTATTATATATTTTTTTCCGTTTCATTTTGAAGTGGTAGACTTCTATTTTCGAGTTCACTAATTTTTGGATTTGGAATAAAGCCGTCTTGTTCCAGAGTGACTGATGCACTTTTGCTGCAATAATTTTTCGTGCTAGTTTGGTATTTCGTGACCTTTTCCGAATCGTGCTCCATTTCGGAATCTGTGGTATACTTGAAATCTTCCTCGCTCAGGAGTTTCTTAACTTTGGCACTTATATTTATATCGTTATTTGTTGATGATTCGCTTGTTTTTTTTCCTCTTTCTGGTTGCGTTTTCGCTTTGGTCGTTGTTGTTTACCGGGCTTACACTGCTGTTGTTCATCATTTTGCTCATCTCAGCTAGTTGTTTAGAGATTTCCTTGTTAGATTTTCCTATAATGTTGTTTATATAGCTTATGATTTTTTCGTCTAGGAGTAGCTCGCTGCTCCCCAGCTTTTTTGCGAGTCATTGCTGATTTGCATGCACTGTCACTTAACTTGAACTTTTGGGACTCCAATAATATCCCTATTTTATTTATTTTATCGGTTTTTTTTTATTTCTATTTGTTGTTGTTTTATTATGTATTATTATTGTTTTTATTCGCATTAATCCGCAATGGGAGCGTAGAATGGTTAATTTTCTTGTATATCTATTCTTTATTTTTATTTTTTCCGGAAAAAGAAAAAACAGCCGCACGCCGACGATGAAGTCTAAGGCGACTCCTATTGAATAATTAACGATTGTTCGCCTTTTTTATACTCAAAAAATCGTCATTTCACGGTTTTCTTTGTTCAATTTTTAAAAATTGTTCCACTTACTTATGAATATAAAATAAAATCATAAATTTTGTTGGTTGTTGTACTAATTTTTGAGTTCAACATAAACGTGTTTGTTTCTATTTTTGTAAATTAATGTTTCTTCCATCCGATCCAATAACCATTTTTGGTGTAAAACTTTCAAATTTGTGTTCATATCTTAGTAATTGTGCTGTGTATCATTTATATGTTGAGCGAAATTTTATTATGTCCTAATTTTCCCAATATCCCTTGTATGTTCCTTAAACCGTTGTCCAAATGATCTTCCAGTTTGCCCTAAATAAAATGAAGGGCAATCTGAACATTTTGTTTTGACAAATTGAATTCATCAAGTAAATTTTCACTCGCAATGAACTTGATTGTATTTAATTCGTCGTTGTAATCCATTCAGAATGTATTGATGCTATTTAGCCGTTTAATCATATGGTTGTATACTGAAATCTTGTGTTGGTATGGATGGTTTGACCTTTTATGGATCGTGTGGCTGGTTTTGGTTGGCTTTCTAAAAATTTTGAATTTATGTTTAGAATCAGAATTAGTTATATTCAAATCCAAGAAATTTATATTTTTATTATTTTCAATTTCCAATGTAAACTTAATATTTTAGTGTAATTGGTTTAAATAATTTAAAAATTTATTTTACGTATCTGTGCCAGTAAAAGATTTCTTTGTAGAATTTATTTATGTTGTTCATACTTAGTAAATTTATTTTCGAAGTAATTTAAATTAGCCAATGTGCCGCATAGTGGAATATCCATCGGAAGGCCATAGGCTTATCTGTAAAATCTATTTTCGTGTTTAAAATAATTTTGATTTGTGATTTATTCGAATAGTTGGATTAATTCATATACGACGTGTGTTCTATATCTCGATTGGTTAATAAATCCCTTGTACAGACGGTGGACAAAATTTTGTAAACACCTCGGTTTTTATCATTCTACTATTTTAAAATTTATAGTCAAATATTGTTTTCCTAACACCCCCAATTGCTGGTTTTTTGTAAATATACAGGGTGTCCGGGTTTGAGATGCTAATCCGTTAAGGGGTGATTCCTTGGTTCATTATGTGTAAAAAAATCGTATGGGGGTCAATTTTTTATATCCTTTGAGATACAGGGTATTTAAAAAATTTGGTTCAGAAAAAAAGTACACCCAAATATTAAACTGTAACTTCTAAAATATTTATCGGAAGGCAACGACATAGTCTTATTTGATTGGTAATTGTAGAGGCTATTTTGGAAGTTACAGTTTTATATTTTGATGTACTTTATTTCTGAGCAAATTTTTTAAACGCCCTGTACCTCAATTGATATCAAAAATTGACCTCCATACGATTTTTTTCTCAGAATGAACACTCCTTAACGGATTAGTATCATAAACCCGGACACCCCCGTAAATAATGTTAAAAAAAAAAATTTTAGTAAAATGATAAAAAATCGAGGTGTTGGCAAAATGTTGTCCACCGTCTGCAATCTCCAATGTTTCTCTTACGGGTATATTTGAGTACATGTTAGTGACATCGAACGGTGCTAATTTTTCATTATTTGGTTTGTTGATAAACTTGATACCTTCTTTTTTATTGATTAGCTCGAGGTTTTTTCTTAAGGAATGGTAATTTTTTAATTTAACGTTTTAATTTATCCAATTAATAATAAATTTGGCAATTTTGTAAGATGGTGCCGAAATAAAGTTAAATGTAGGTCTTTATTGGTACTTCTGGTTTGCGTATATTACCTAGGTGGTCCTCTCATTATCAGTGCTATTGGATTGATCATCTTATTTTGCTTCATCTCTCTGCTATTTAGTAAATATTTTGATTTATTAATTAAATTTTTAAAATTTGAATACTTTTATTCAATTTAAATTCGTTGAGTTTAGTAATGTATATACATATCTTTGTTCATAATGACAATTGTGTTTCCTTTATCCGCCTTTGTAACAATTGCATTGCTGTCCATTATTTTTTTCTTTATGCACCCTACTATTTTCCTTTCGTTGGCAGTTTGGTTCTATCCTGTTTCATGAAAATCACTCAGTTTATCCACTATCATTGTTCTTATACATTGAGGCTGTTTATCGGTTTCTAGCGATTACTAAATATAGATTTTAATTCCCTTCACCGTTCTTTGGGGAAAGGTAAAAACATTGGCCGAATTTATTTTATTTACCATGACTGCTGGTCCGCAACCTGAATATGAGGAAATGTGTGGTTAACTCAAATATTGGGTGCGTCAGATTAATTTTGTATATTCCAGAGTTTAAGTTATAGTTCTTAAATATTCATGATGTTTTGGGTATTGGATACAATATAAAATTAATTAGAATTTTAATTATTTAATTTTTGTTTGTTTGTTTGATTTTCAGATTTAGTATATCTTATGTATTTACTGTGATTAATTGTTAAATCAAGTTGTGATTTGAATTATTAATTAATGGAGAATTCTAAAATTATTATGTGATGATTATATTGGTTAAGTTGAATTTTAGGTCAGAAGTGCTACATAGAGGGCTGTAAGGTTTTGTGGGGTATGAGTTAGCGTTGGGTTTTCGGAGGGATATTACGGGAGCCTAAAACAATAGGTGAATGGTGCAATGGGGTTTAGGACAGGTTATTTTTGTTTACTCAGATGTTAGATAATTTGATTAATTATTTCTGTTCCAGAGTTTTTGAGTTATTAATTATAAATAATGTGTATTGTATTTGAAACTATTGTGAATTATTTAAGTTTAAATTGTTTCAGATTTCTTTAGATTTAAAATCAGTTTTCAAAGTTAATATAGCTTCTCTGTTTGCTGGGTATAGTTGCCGAATAATTTTTGATTTAAATTGTTAATTGGTGGAGTGAGATAAAATGTACGGCCCATGCAATACGGGTTCTTTTTGGGGATGAGTGCTGATCCAATGGTGTACAATTGGGTATTTAGCGACTGTTTCGATTGAGGGAGGTACCCTGGAACCTAATTTGACTGTATTGTCTATGCTAACTTATTTGAATTACTATATTTATTACTAACAGATTTACTAACTATCGACTGCATAGGTGGCTGAAACCTGATCGAGTATCTAATAGTAAGTTTCATTTCCTATTGGTGTATCCGGCGTATCCAGGAATCTTGCTTATGCTTGCTGGTACATCCGAATCAATCAATCAATCAAAAATGAATTATTTATTAATATAAGTGTTAAGAGTACTTTAAAGCATTTCTTCCTTAGTTTACTAAAAAATTACTAAAATAACTTAATTCTCAGAACATAACATAGTTGCAGAACTAATCATTTTCATAAGGATACATTTTAATCCGGTTTTTCAGAATAAAGTTATAGCTTAAATTAACTCTCCAACCAGTAAAAATGTAGTATACAAGACCATCAACTACTTAGATGTCCGGAACCGGGTTGATTCTTTGTTACTAACATACCGTTACTTTCCCTCGATTTTGTTATTCACAAAACGGTGTACGGTGGACCCGGCCTAGTACAGTAGACATGTCTTAGGCTTAGTCGTACACACTAAATAAATCAATCAATCAAACAGTACATTGCATCATTTGTGCAATTTACTATGTAAAATTATGTATCGTAAATATGCACCTTAAATCATCGAGCAATTGGTCTCCTAAACCATAATAAACTAATTTGAAGAGATAATGAGGCCGATTCTGGAACGATAAAATTCATGTTTTGTAACTTTATTTTGCCATTTGCTCGAGTTATCCTTAGTAAGTAGCTGAAAAGGCTTTTGACACGGTGTATTATAACCTTTTACTACATAAAAAAAATTGATTTGGTTTTAGAGGTATAACATCCATAATTGTTTTAAAGTATATCCGGTCCTACGAGCAAACCTTATTTTTTAAATATCTGTGTGTCTCAACATTATGTTATTTGCTAAATTCAGTTTTTTGTGCCAATTTGTTAGAAAATACGATGTTGGTCTTCTGTCAACTGTATAAGTGATCAGATTAGCAATGACCTTTCAGTTCTTATAGTAAGTGGTCTGACTAAAATTCATTAATTTTAAGCGAACAAAAATAAAAATTACTTATTTTAAAATTGGGTGCTGCCATTTTTCGCCAATACATAAGTTTAATAGCCGTTCCTGTATTTAGATGATTGATCTAATTTGTGATTTTTTAATTGAAACTGTTGAAAGCGTTTAGTATTTAATCCTTAACATAGGTTAAAGTTGTTTCACCTGCTGAGAAGAGTACTGTCCTAATTAAGATGTGTTATGTGTTATTGTTCATACAGGAAATGCTCATTATTATTTAAAAAAGTATGTGCTTCATATTATTGGAAACATCTATCTCAAGTTTTACGTTTATTTTATTTGTGGAGTGCACATCGGGATATGAGACTGAACTTCATTTTATAAATTTTAATCATTTTATTTAACTGTAGTCAATAAAAGGAACAGTGACATTTACAAATGTCGAAATCTATGAAATACAAACATCCCGATGAGAAACGTAAAACTTTGTTTTTTTAGCTTAAAATGACCGGATATTGACATTAAACTGTTAATCCATAAAACAACCTTATAGACATTACCATTGATATCTATGTACACGAAACTAAATGTAGTTGAAACTTATTTATTTGTATAAACAATTAATTGATTCTGACATATTCTTTGAATTTGGGACGAAACAGGTAATAGAATCGATAAACTATTAATTTTCTCAATAATAAACGGAATTCATTGTTGAATACCGTTTGTTGTTATTGCTTAAATTTGTACATATTTTCTCCTTTTGAAAGTGAAAAAAAGAAATTAATTTTTTTTTATATATTGATTTACCCTATAATAGAAAAAATCAAATTGGTTTTACACTCGTCACATTATTCTCGGTAAAATTGGTTGTTTGATCTTTGAAAATGGAAAAAATGTACACAAATAACGATGGAAAATATTACCGTTCAATTATAGCTCTTGTATTGTTTGAGCTTATCGACATTTAACATTTTCTTTTGTGTGTACTTTTTTTATCTAATGGTATTTGCGATATTAAAGTAAGCTGCTTTACTTAGTTTTTTGGTTAAAAACTCAGTTTTTCAGCTTGTGTATTGAAATAATCAACAATGTATACTGCCCGCTCGGTTACAAAAATGTATATACAATAGATAAATTTTAATATTGTTGAAATATGGAAAAATGTCTCCTATTGTGTTGATCCAAAATGTTTTAGAATTTTTATCGCCAAAAATACATACATACGTATGCAGACGCAATTTTGTGTTATTTTAAAATAAAATCATGCTGCGGGCTTTTGATATAATTTTTCTGTATGTGCTCTCTGTGTACAGATATGTGTACGTTGTGATAAATTTTTAATATATTCACCATTAAAATATTAGTACCGATATTTTTGTGCATCACATACCAAACAGGACTAAACAATTTTGTATAAAAAAAATTTAAATTTTTATTCGATGACCTACACTATGCGAAATAGCTATATGGGACAAAGTAATTTGTACTGTTTTCTTCAAAAGCATTTCGCTGATTTTATTTTACGATGTATGGAACAATTTGTCAATGCTTACTCAACAAACTGTAGTTAAAATTTTCGTTCGTCCCTTTCTCGTAATACCGTTATGTTGATTTAATGTCTTTAACAACCGCCAGTGGAAGGAAATAGCTATATGGGACAAGTGCGGTTTTTGATAATAAAACCGTTTTGTTGTTAATTTTAATATTGCTCTTATTGTGATTATTTTTTCTCTAATTAAAAAAAGAAAAAATAATTATTGTCTACATTATAAAAATAATTTTTTATGACTCAATAGCAATTTTTAAAGAATTATGCCACGAGGAAAGCAATTTTCGACCGATGAATGGGCAAGGATCTTATTCTATAGCCAATCTGGCGTTACCATTCGTCAGAGAGCCACAAAACTACATAGAAATTAAAATACCATCAACAACTTTTAAAAAAAATCCCCAAACATACGTCACAGTAAAAAGACCAGGACCAGAGTCTAAAGTTGTCGTAAGAGGTAAATGGGAAATAAAGCGTCTTGCAGTCAGGAAAAATATCAATCCATCCCAAATAAAGCGTGACTTGTGTCTAGACGTCTTTAAACGAAGGATAGAACAGATTTTAAAAGAAAATATTAATCTGAAATATCAGAAGCGAGTGCGTAAACCTAAACTTCTGTTACGCCATAAATTGGTGAGAATGGAATTTGCTAACAAATTTAAATTTTGGGATGAAGAGTGGCAATCAATAAATTGTCGGATGAAAAAACATTTAATTTTGATGAACCAATTAATGAATGCCAGAATTATCTGCGAGATTTTCGTGAGTCACATCAAACGCGTCATTCCCGCAAATTTCAAAGAGGGTTACTTATGACATGGGGTGGTTTCTGCTATCAGAGCAAGACCCCAATTTGTTTTGTTTCCCATAAAATCAATGCGGGGAAGTATGTGCAGTTAATAGACGACGCTTTAATAAATTTGGGGGGGGGGGGGGGGGGAAATGTACGGTGAAAGTTGGACATATGCCACGTTGATTGATGCATTTTATTAATAACAATGGAAGTCATAGCAACTACTAAAATGCACTTATTGTTAGTATTTTTTTATTAATGAATAAAATAAATGGATTTTAAGTTTTGTCCCATATAATTATTTCCTTCGACCAATGAGAATAAACTGCTATAAATAGCGATGTAGGCACAATGAAAACTAACCGAACTAAAATCTGTACGCCCTCTGCATTGGCAAATATTCTGATGCAAATGAAAATAAAATAAGAGGTTGCTTAATAAAAAAAAAAACAAAAAAAAAACTTGTCCCATATAGCTATTTCGCTCAGTGTAGTAGAGATTCATTGGAGTAGTGAACACCACCAAAAAAGTTTGAAGGCAGTGAATTGCAAACATTGTTGGATAAGGATGACGCTCAAACGAAAAACAACTCGCTTATCAATTGAATGTGTCACGAGAAGCCGTCTCTATATGTTTAAAAGCCACGGGCAAGATCTAAAACTGGGAAAATGGGTTCCGCATAAACTGAATGAAATGCAACGGGATAATAGAAAAATCACTAGCAAAATATTACTCGACAGATACAAAAGAAGGTAATTTCTTCATCTAATTGTGGCTGGTAATGAAAAATGAATATATTTTGAGAATCCAAACCAAAACATATCTTGGGTTGATCCCGGACAACCATCGACATCGATTGCAAGGCCAAATCGCTTCGGACGGAAGTAAACGTTCTGTATTTGGTGGGCTCAGAAGAGTACCCTATTAAAGTTAGCCGAAAGTTTCCAGCCGAAAGAAAAAAGTCAATAATGTAGATTACCTTATTAACATTCCAGCCGAAAATAAAAGATTTTGTGGTTATCAGCAGAAAGTAAATAGGATACATGGTTTGTAATAAACAATTTTATAAATAGTCTTAAGTGGCAAACTATGTTTAACTTAATCGCGGAAAACATTAGAAAATCAAAAGAATTCACAAAATTGGAATAAAATCAACCTCTAGATTGTATATGTGAAGTTGAATTATGTTTATTGGATTTGTCAATAGCAATCGCAGGGAAAAAAATTCAGTTCAACTTTCCCGTGGAAAATCTCGGAAAATTCGGTTTACCAAAAATCATTAGAAAATTTGTATAAAATCAACCTCTAGAGTGTTATGCTTGGAGATGTATTTAATTGATGTGACTTGTCAATAGCTATCGCAGGAAAAAAATTCAGTTCAAGTTTCCCGTGAGAAATCTCGGAAAATTCGATTTTTCCAAACATCATTAGAAAATTTGTATAAAATCAGCCTATAGAGTGTTATGTCTGGAGATGTATTTAATTGATGTGACTTGTCAATAGCTATCGCAGGAAAAAAATTCAGTTCAAGTTTCTCAATAAGATTCTTTCGGCTTTTTATAGACATAATATATTAATAATAATGGCATTCACAACATTTTCGACTTGTCAATCAGAAAAATGAAGAGGCCAGTCATTTATAATATATCTACCAAAAAAAAGTAGAAATATCAAAATCCCCCCGTACTTTAACCCCAGAGTTAATACAAAATGTATTTTGACTCTAAAAAAGAAAACCTTTCCTTGCGTTTTCTGTGGATAGTTTGGTTTCGTACTGATAATCTCATTTTGAGCCGGAAAAAATTTCAGTTCAAGTTTCCCTTGGAAAATCTCGGAAAATTCAATGTTTTTACTTTCAGCTGTAACGTCTTTCAAATTTTCCAAGATTTTCAACTGAGTATTTTTCCTGCAATAGCTATTGAAAAGGCACATCAATGTAATCCATTTCCAGACATAACACTCTAGAGGCGGTTATTATTCCAATTGAAATATTTTATTTAGTTTCTCGAGTTTTCCACAATTTTCCACGAGGAACTGCAGGCAGGTTTTGCCATATATGAATATTAACAAATGTATTCAATGATAATCATGCATCCTTATATTCCTTAGTAGTTTTTAGGATAAACACTACCGATCGATATTGACTTCATTTTTTACTTTCGGCTAGGACAACACAATCTGCATTATCGTTTTTTACTTTAGGCTGATGTAATACAATCTGCATTATCGGCTTTTCACTTTCGGCTGACAACTTTCGGCTAACTTTAACGGTATCAGAAGAGTGTGATTTATTTTGAACTGATGAAACCGTAAATACTGACCTGAACTCTATCAACAACAAATAATAAATTTGAATCGAGCTTTGTGTAAAAAACGACCAGAATATGATAAAAGGCAACACAAAGTGATTTTGCTTTATGGTAATGCACCATCACACAAAGCAAAACCGGACATGGACAAGTTGGAAGAACTTAATTGGAAAATACTTTCACATGTGGCTTACTCGCCAGACTTGGGCCGCCCAATTATCACTTATTTGCATCGATGGGGCACGGGCTTGCTGAGGAGCACTTTACTCCGAAAATGGCTCGATAACTGGTTTACCTCAAAAGAAGAACAGTTTCTTGTCGTTGCATCCACCCATTTCTCGAAAGATGGGAAAATTGTATAACTAATAATGGGCAATACTTTGAATAAAATACTCTTAATCATTATCATATGATGAACAACTTTTACTAAAAAATTTCGGTTTCATATTTACACATCTGATATCTATCAAATATTATAAAACTCAAAAGAAACATTCGCAAACATTATATTTCTAGAAGTTCCAAAACTGTTAAACAAAAAGGTTTAACAAATGTTTAAATCGATCAACTTTCGAAGAGCGAGAAATTATCTTTCTACATTCTTGGAACTTATTTTTATCTGGATTGGTTCTTGCACAAAAGAAAGAGAGAATAGAGAAAAAATAGCTACAAATATTTTTTATGTGCTGGCAGTTCAATCAAGGTAACTGTTTGTAAGAAGTTTTTTTAAACACATTAAAAATATCTGCCGGACGGTTGCACCTTGCTCTTAAGCACCCAAATCGAGCGACTGATTTACGCGGCAAAATGCACGGTTCGTCCAGGAAAACAAGTGATTATAATACTAATGCGGCAAAAAATCATATTCCGAACTTTCCTGGATTTAAAAGTTATTATACGCGACAACATCACACTGGAGGTAGAAAATATGATTTTTATGTTTTCAATGTATACTACTGGGTAAAAATTTTTTGTTGTTGTTGTTATAGCAAAAGATAGAGGTGGTTACAAACCGATTTTTTTTTTATTCGCCATTTAATTCTATAACGCATAAAAAAAATTGTGTATTATTTTTGGTTTTATTGCTTTCTTGCATTACGTTTCTCTGCTTTGAAAAATTCAACCGTCGTTTGCACGCGGTTTTTTGTTATTTATATTTATTTATGTATATTTTAATATTTAAGAATATTATGAAGAATAATACCATATATTACCTAAATTTATAACTTGGTAAAGACGACACCTTAATAAAAGAACAGTAATGAAATTTAGGAACTCAGCCGTCTTCCTCTCTTCTAAAATGGGCGATGTTGTTTAATGAAAGATAAATAGAGGATTAATTATTTTATTGTCATCTATTTTCATAAATTATGTCTGACCTGTGTGCTATGTAGGAATCAAGCTATATGTTTATTAAACATAGCACACCCCATTGAAATATATGGTCGTTTTCCTTGTATTTCATTTTCGTCATAAACTTAGAGACCATTTAAAGAAAAAGCAGGTGGAAACAGATGGCGCTATTAAAATTATTTCGTCATCTAACATTCATTATAACAATACCGCCCATTTTAAGAACTTGCAGGTACATAAAATCTAAAATTTATTTATTTAAAATGTACCTTCAAGCTCTAAAAATAGGCGGTATTGTGAATTACTAAAAGAATATGTCCACCACAAAATTTGTTTGTGGATAGAAGAGGAAACGAGGAACGAATCATAATTTTTAGTATACGTCACCGTAGTTCTTTCTTGGTGTAAGTGCCGCAACGAAATATTTATTGTTTTTAACGGATTCCAATGTATTTTTTCTTGTTATTTCCAAATCTATCAACTAATTGGTTCTAAGTGCCTTAGTTTTTTAGTTATACAATGTTTATTCTAGTTTTAGTCCATACAACTTCACTGATTGAATGTTCTTTTATGTTCTATCTCCAATACTGATTTAGTGTATCTCCTGCAGTTAACCAAGGAAATTTGTTTTTTCGGCACGTGATATTTTTATATAAAAATGACACGTGTAGTAAATTACATCATTCTTGCATAAACCATGGCAGTGAAACTTTGTTCATGTATATAAAAAAACGTTACAAAACATTAACGGCAATTTAATTTCTCACATGGATATTTCCGAGTCGCAAACGTCATCAATTCGGCAAGTAGAACGGTAAGTTTTTGGAACATGTCATTTAATATTTTGTAAAAAATTTAACGGGACTTAAACGTTTGAAATTTTATTAACCCTAGTGGTTCTGAAAGTTCGGAAAGCAGCGTTTTCGATGATTCAGATGCAGAACCTGACTTTCAGCCAATTAACTGGGATGACTCCGATCATGAATCGAAAATAAACAAAGTATACAACAAAAGTAAGTAAATTACATATTTAACATCAGATGAACGCTAGCTTATATTAGATAAATTTTCTTCAAGGTATTGTAACATCTGATGACAATAAACAGTATGAGTTTGCGTTCACTGTCAATTCTTCTATTCCAACAGCTAGTACTTTGGTAAACAACGATATTGAATTTGGTGAAATAGTTGTTGGTCATGACTCTGCATTTCCTGTTAGTATTGATCATGCGAATGTGCTAGATTGTGTTGACACAGTTGAAAAAATATTATGCCGTAAAAAGCAGCGTAATCCTACAATGTGGAAAAAAATATAACTAAAAATTTGAGAAACCAATGACTGAAAATATACAAAGATCACGGTTTGTTACTGATGGCTGCGTTTATGGTTGCGGTTCTAAATGCAGATCGAATTTCATCGAAAAAGATCGGCAGAAAATACATAGTATGTTTTGGAGCCTTAGTGCAAACAAGAAACTAGGTTTCGAAATTTACTAGAAGAGTACCAAAAGCTCGCAAGAACTACAACACAACCATTAAAAAGACAAGATACTTTCTTATATTTTTTCCAAAAAGGCACCGTCATGGTGAGGGGTTGTAAAGTTTTCTTTCTGACTACCCTTGACGTGAGCCAAATCCGAATATATTATTTTTATAAGACAAAGGCCACCGAAATTGGTACAAACACAGCAATATTACAAGGCAAACATGTAAAGTTTAAAGTTCCTGATGAAAAGCTGAATAAGGTCAGAGAACACATCAAAAGCTTTCCAATTATGAAATCTCATTATTGCAGAGCCAATACAAACAGAAAATATCTCGAAGCCGGTTTGAATATTAGTAAAATGTATTCATTATACGTGAGTAAGACCACCGATCCAGTGAAATTAAATATTTATTCAAAAGTGTTTAACCAAGGGTTCAATTTATCATTCTACCAACTCAAGAAAGATCAATGTGATCGGTGTGTATCAAATAAGCTTGCACGAAAGCCTACAACAGTTGAAATCAACGCATATGAGAAACATCAGCAAAACAACAAGATGGCAAAAGCAGAAAGAGACGCTGATAGAAACAATGTCGATCAAATACTTCAATTCTGTGCTACGATTTACAAAATGTGTTTGCCTTACCTCGTGCAAATGTATCAAACTTCTTCTATAAACGAAAATTTTCAGTTTATAATTTAACGACGGCACACTGCAGTTCTCATAAAGTGACATATTGTGCAATATGGCACGAGGCGATGAGCGGTAGATCAGGGTCAGCATTGATAAAAATTTTGGAGAATGTCGTTACTGATAACACTACTATAACTAGGATTACCCTGTGGGCATGCGTGCCACAGAATAGGAATAGAATAACAACCCTTGCTATTTTAAAATTTATGGAACAGCATACACAAATAATTGAAATACAATAAAAATTTTCGGAGCCTGCGGGCACTCACAAGTGCAGGAAATAAATGTAGTGCATAGTACAATGGAAACAATTTTGCAAACTCTAGAGCTGAATAGCCCCGTGACCTTAATAAAAACTTTAAAAAATTTTATTCACACAAAAGTCAAACTTAAAATTATGCAAATGAAATACAATAAAGACATTTTTGTCGATTATACATAAAACTAAAATACAAAACATTCAAGTATAGGTAAAAAATTAAAACTAAAACCATGCGTGAACAGAAAAATCAGCGTATGCCAAAATGACTCAATTCAATATCAATTAAATTAAATATGGGATGATTTGTATTTTAAAATCTTATGCACAACCACACAAACCTAAAATCATGCAAATTTAAGATAGCTTCCTGAACCTAATACTGGGAAATGAATCAGCGATGAACTATAGCAATCAGTGATCGATTATTATAACGATGATGAAGTCAGTCGGATAATGCCTGGGAAAAACGATTGCTTAACCGCATAGAAAAAGTTAAAGTTCAGAAACGTTTAATGTCCAAAAAAAAAATCAGATTTTCCAAATTTTGCTTGATTCGACCTAAAAATTGTGTGAAACTAGGAAGCAGTGGAACGCATACCGTGTGTATTTGTACAATACATCAAAATGTGAAGTTAATTATTTGTAGAGCCAAAATTGAAACTATTACAAATGGAGAGATATCGAAATACCAAGATTGCATTTCATCTGTATTATGTCTAGAGCCTTAGCCGACATATTATCATCTAAAATGCAAGAATTGTCCAGGATTAAATTTATTTCGCGAATATTTGAGAAACGCTTTTCTGGAAAAGGGCTATGGGAATACTAATTTATCATTCAGTCAATGGAATTCAACTGACAGGTGTAATTTGGAAAAGCACTCAAAACCGTTAGAAAATTTTTTGGATTACTTCATAAAGAAGCTGGAAAATCTGATTCCTCATTACATCATTTCACTTCAACAATCTAGCTTCATAAAAAATAACAAAAAAAAATTTGGAGCACTTATTGCATGTGACTTTTCAGAAAATTCTTCATTTAGAATGCAGAATTCAGCGCAGGGTTTTCATTGGAATAATAAGCAAGCGACTATTCACCCATTTGTTATTTTTACAAATGTAGATGGGAAATTGCAGCACTACAGCTGAATTGTTATATCAGATTGTGTTAGTCATGTCACTGTGGCAGTTCACCTATTCATCGAAAAAATTATCCAGTTCTTGAAAAGAAAAATGACGAATGATGTAACACATTACAAAAATAAAAATAATTTTATGAATATTATTAAACACAAAGAGGATTTCGTCTGTGAATGGAATTTTCATGCTACTGCACATGGAAAGGGACCATGCGATGGAGTAGGAGCTCCTATCAAGAGAATGGCATCCCGAGCCAGTCTTCCTGATAAATATGATGGCATCATAACAAATGCAGCAAAATTATTCAAATAGGCTAAAACTTTACAAAAGGAAATCTGACATTTCAACAAGAATCGCATTTGACAAATGCTGAACAAGCTAGAATGGCTACAAATTGTTCAGTCACCAGATAACTACACGCGATTTTAGGGTGATTTAGATGGAAATAAAAAAGTCGACTTATATATTATGCTTGAAATATTAAAATCAAACACATCAAAATTATAATTAAATTGTCGACAAATAGACGGGATCGGAGCGTTATATGCATAGTTAGATTTAAATGTCGGCAAATACCATATATAAAATCCCTGACACGAGTAGATTTACAGGGCACATGAATATCAGCCTTTGCAAGTAGTTCCGGACAATCAATAGAATTGTTCAGCAAATCAGCGAAGACCGTTGAAGTAGCACATTTACGTCTTACAAGCAATGAGTCTAAATTAGCAATTTTACAGAGTTTGTTGTAGAATGGCAAATTCTTTTTATTCAGCCACATTAGAAGATCCGGATTCAACGGCCAATTCAATTTATGAAGATCGTCAATATTAAATTTCTTCTGTATCCGTTCAATTCTATCAATGTAAATATGGTAAGCAGGATCTCAAATACTTGACACATATTCCAAATTAGACCGAACAATGGAACAATACAACGTTTTAATTGATTCTGGGTTTCTAAAATCTTTTGTGATACGACGAATAAAACCAAGTAGAGAATTAGACTTAGCCACTATTAAATTGATATGGTCTTGGAAATTCAATTGATGGTCCAAGATAACACCCAAACTTTTAAATGCAATAACTCGTTCCAGTTGGTGATAACCAATAAGATATTAATGACAAATAACTGATTTTTTCCTGGAGAAGCTCATAATCTTACACTTTTCCAAATTTAAGTTCACTTTATTCACTATTGACCAATTATACAGCAAATCAGGATCACTCTACATTTCATTACATTGCTGCGGGCTACATACAGTTTTTGATATTTTCAGCATTAACCACTTAATTTAGAATTAAAAGTGTCATCCCAGTCCACCATATCAAAAAACTCCTGCAGGCCGGCAATATCGGCCTTAATAAAATTATAATTTAACTTTTGTTGTGCATTGTTGATGAATTTACAAAACAGCTCCTGGCAGTCAAAGTAGATATCCAATCCATTGTGGTCAATTCTATCAGGAACAAACGGTTCCAACGACTTAATAACCAATACCACAATTAGGATCACTCAGTAAAACTAGATCCAAAATTCTACCATTCAAGTTAGCAACTTTGCAAATTTGATGTAAATTTAAAGACAACATAGTATCAATAAAAATTTGTTCCACATAACTCGTAACAATGGATGGAAAAACAGAAGTAGTATCATCATCATCAGTACACCAACATGTCACCCAATACACATATGTATGCTACACTCAGCTCTTATAATTGAATTATGCACAGCTACAAGAACTCCATGATCATCAGATTTATCACTTGTTAGACTGGAACGGTTACATCTATGTATAAGTAACATAATAACTATCAAAGAATTCTGAACTTAAAACACCTGATTTCAACCATTAATCAGATAAAACATAAACATATATCGGATAACGAGACGGCAAAATAACGAATAATATAATATTGAACATGACTTTGAATTATATGTTTGCTTTAAACCGTGAAAGCCAACCGAGGTACTAAAAAATAATTCGATGATTGCCGACGATAATTTAAAAATTCTTTGATTAATACACCATGAGGCCGAGATGATGAGTCCAACAGCAGGTTCAATTTGTTTTCCAGGACCCCAATTTTGAATGATATATAGTCAGGGTCATCAATGCGTCTCAATAGAACCAAAATACGTTTATCAAACTCAAATTTAATTTTTGAATACAGTAACATATCATCCTCACTAACATCCTTGCAGACGTGGAACAAAAATCAAATTTACAGGTTCGACAGTGCGCAGTTCGAGTAGAATCTACACCACCACTCCCAATAATAATTTTGGGGTAATTATTATTATTATTATCACTTTACCGCTTGAAGATTGAGTAGCACCAATCGAATCAGCCTTTGTTGTTGTTGACGAATCCCTTGATCTGGTAGTTCGTGACGACGGCTCTACATTGTTATTTTGCAAATTTTTCGATTCCAATGTACATAGATGGATTACCTTTTGGTTTTATTGCAGTTTCAAGGTCAACATTAAAAGAAGTTGTTTTGAGTTCATCGCATTAGTAAGGTGATAATTTTTTTCCTTCAACACTTTATAAAGGTGTCATTAAACTTATTACAACGCTATAAAAAATTTGGAATTGCAGATATTACATCAAACACTATTTTTTTATCCCCGTACAACCATAATGCACTACTTTCTTGTATTCACCAGAATAAGAAAAAAATGTTCAGTTATATTCAGTCATTTCAATTAATAAACAATTTGTTATTTGCAAACACTTTGACGGTCAAAAGTTTGTATGAAACACAACTTGATGGCAAACACAAATTGTAGGCAAACATTCTCGATATGGGAAAAATATGACTTAGTCCACTGTCATAATTACCGGTACATTTCATGATCAGTGGTTGTAGCCTTGCATGCAATTCCATATCATTTTTAACTTTGAGAGACTAAGACTACATTTAATCTGCAGAGATATCGAAAGTTCGAGATGGACGAAATCACTTTTTCTGACTCCCAAACGAGAAGTCTGCAATACAAAAAAAAATCCAATATAGAGATTTCAAGACTACCGAAACGACGCAGGCAGAACTACAAATACAGCTTTAACATAATAAAAAAATTCTTATTCATAAGACCCTAAAAAGTGTAAACTCACAATAATAAGATGTTGTAGAATTTTTCTATAGGAAATTAGGTACTCCTATATTTTATGCAACTTCGTAAAGGGATAAAAGATTACATAAAAAGATTACGTCAGTCTTATAAATAAAATGTATTTCTAATGCCTTTATAATTTACTAGTATCGTACCCGGCTTCGCCCAGGTTTATTTTTAATATCTTTACCTTACATACAACCAAATGCTATGATTTTCAAATAGAATTTGTATTTATTGAACGTTTAAACATTATCATTGAAGTATAGTTTACCAAAGCCAATCATCCAACACCTGTGTATAAACAATATTTTTTGTTGACTTATTTTCATCTGCCGGCACATATAAGTTTTTAGGTGTCTCCGCCCGTGACATTGCTACGTAGAATTGTCCATGACTGAAGCATTCATCCCTTAAATCAATTCCTACCACATTAAGCGGCTGCCTTTGGGATTTATTGATCGTTATAGCCAACGGAAGACGAATCGGGAACTGAAGGCGTTTGAATTGAAAAGGTAGATCATTGGGAATAACTGGAATTCTGGGAATGAACATATTTTCCCTTTTAAATTGTAAAACCAAAATTGTTGCCTCAATTATATAAGTGTTCATCGGTTCATCGCCTTCACAACCAAATGCGTTCCGTTGCATAGGAGGATCCAAATTCCTTAACAACATAAAAGGGCTTCCAATTTTGAGCGTGATTTTATGTTGTGGTATGCCACTTGGATTGATCGTATTTAAGAACTCAACTGGATAACTGGTGGCCTCTTCTTCGTCTACCATCTTGCCAATTGAGTAAAATGACTTCGATTCAACTGAAATCATTTCTTGAATGGTGAAATTGATTTCGTCGACTTTAGCATTAATTGGTGCAAGTATTTCTCGTTCTTGAAGCCAATGTTTTGACATGTGTTGCAAAAATCTTTATTCAATTTAATTTTTCCAGTTTCCACATCCAATTCTTCTTTGCAGTTGCCTCAGCAGATACCTGGAAAATTGCAGTGAGTCGAATTCATATGATTGTTTTACCCGCTTTTTTGTTTGGAGTTTCATGTTTTTTATAAATCTCCTCAGTTGCGATGATTTGATAAAGGCTTTTATCTCATCGTACATGTTACTTCTAGGAATGACTGACAGTGTTTGACGAAAATCTCCAGCAAGGATAACTAACAATCCACCCATAATGTTATTATTTTCGCAAATGTCTTGCAGTGATCGATTTAAAGCTTCCAATCCATGTTTATGCATCATTGCTACTTCATCCCATAAAATCACCTTACATTCTTTTAATACCTCCGCTTTTCCAGTTTCTTTCTTAATTCCGCGTACTGGCGTCTCGTTGTGTATGAGGTCAATTGGAAGCGATAGTGTACCATGAGCTGTCCGACCGCCAACCATCAGGGTAGAAGCGATGTTTAAAGAGGCCATTGCGAGTGCAATCTTTTCTCTTCTGATTCTATAAAGTACTAAGTTGATAAAGAAAGTTTTGCCAGTTTTGTCAGGTGCATCTATAAAAATGATGCCACCTTTTTTGTCAACCAAACACTGAAAAATTTCAATATAAATTTCTCGTTGCTCTGCATTCATAAGTGGTTCATTTATTTCGACGTATGTCTGTTCATTTTGTCAGTGTCATATGAAAGCTCAAGCAACATCTCTTGGAATTTCAAATGCTGATACAAGTTTCCTTACATATCAATAACTTTGTCTTCGATCATTATCAGTGCTTCGTTGTAAATTTCATCTGTGAAATCTAAGTTTAGATTGAGATTTGCTCGTTGCAGACGTCGCAGAATATCTTCAGGCATAAAGATAGCAAAAACAGTTCAAATTTTTCAAGGTGAATCTAATTATTTCGCTTTGCCCAATAACTCACCCCACTGGTTGTCATTCTCTAAGATCCTCATAGCCAAACATGCAGCGTGAGATGTCTCACATAAATCTCCATTTACGGTTCGTAAATCATTAAAAATTGTAGGTCCCTTGATCTTATAAAGAAGCATTCGTATGTAGTAACATTCTAAGTTCCTCAAATGGACTGTATAGATGCGATCAAGTGCGTCACCAGAACGGACGCCGCCATGTCCTTCTACAATTAAGCCTTGTTTGCGACAATTGAAGACCTTCTTCGATTTGTCCCACGTAAAATATTGCAGTACTTCAAAATAAAACCATGTCTTTGCAAAGTCGTCTCGTTTGCACAGTTCAAAGAATTCTGTTAAAGTAGTTTTTGGTGATTTTGCTAGGCGGTCTTCTAGATTGTTTTCGTTAAAGTAAACTCTCTGGCCATTCTTCAAATGTACATTAAGGTGCATCAAAGTTGGATAGCGTTCGTGAATTGGAAATCCAAAAGTACGCCACGGAGCTTCATTACTACTTATATACCGGCCTGCTCGATATTCAGCAATTTCATCCACACCATTGTCCCGGGATTGAGCGGCAAATACATCTTGAGCAGGGCCCTTGTGTACATATTGGAGAATGTACTTGATCGATTTCACTGAGTTGCAACATTCAACGTTAATATGGGCTTCAAACATCTTTAAATGTAGGGGACAGTTCATCTATTGTCAAGCGCAACTTCTTGAGTTTCACGCCCTGACCTTAATTTAACGTATGCTGTAAATCCACCATCTTCAGACTTACGGCGACGGTAGAAAGAATAAGCATCAGTCGCTGTTTTCGTTTCGCTTATCAGTGGTCGCGGAAACATCTTTGTGCACTTTCCACCCTTCATGCATTGTGACTTTGGATTCAACGAACCAAACGGACCGTGCACCATGTGTTTCATAACGATATCGTATAGGATTTTATCGATAAGTAGCTTGAGGATTTCAGCTGAGATAAGTTGATCGATTTGATTTGGATTTAATTCTTTCCATAACCATATTAAAATATGAGCATGTGGCAGACCATTCTTTTGCCATTCAATTGAGTAAAGCCAGTACTTAACGGTTCTTAATTGGCCGTTAATTAAATTTTTCCGCATTTCCTGGCAATTCGGATTGAATGTGTAAGTAAAGAAAAGAGATGGCTTACCTCCATGTCGAACTTATGTAATTGCGTCTTGGGCATATTCGTGCATATTTCGTGGTCCTCCAGTGTCCATTACCAGCTTTCCGTGATTTGTAGCAACTCCATCATTTGCTACTGCATCATTTAAGTAAATATACTCATCGATACGAAGTTTCTTTTGGTTGATTTGAATGTAGAGCAGCCGTTCATGTTCCATTTTCGCATACATATCCACCAGTTACTGATGAAGTAGTTACCGGTACAGTAGAAGATGATTTATTTTATTTTGCCTCACTATTAAACGGTAAGAGTAGTAAGACATGGCTGATATAGTTTTGTTGACAGTATAATTTGTTCCAGGAATAACTTGGCTAATGTTTATTGCATAATCGTCTTCTCCTTTTGGAAACATAAGCGGATATTGCAGGGCATCATCATTTTTTTATCACTATTTTCATGTCATCTTGTAGATTTTCGTCTAATGCAGTTTTGAATGTTCTCACATAGTGATTGTGTTCATGTAACATCTTCGGAAGTGATATGATTAATTTCTTATCGATCCCAGTTATAATGGAGGAGCAACGTTGAGATTCTGTTTCTTCATCACGCAAAAAGTAAATCTGTAGGAATTTCGCATCTTCGTGAGGCAGCGAAAGAAGTGAACCGCCTTTGTGGTACACTTAGCCGTGTATGGAGAAAGTTGGCATGAACCATTTGTTTTTATTCATTGGTACGGATATACCAAAAGAAATAATCTAAAAACTTGAATTGTATTTCCGTAAAAGATTGAGAAACTCCTTTGATTTTTGATTATCACTATTCATCAGACTGTTTAATGGCTCTGGTAACTTGTCGTAGTTAGGCAACATGACTTTTCCGTTGGAACAACATAAACCGGGTGTTTCTCCTTTAAATTTGAGTGCTACACAGAAATTACATTTATTGTCCATCTTACCAATAATTACTTGCGGAAAATTCATGTATTCCAAAGACGGATCATAATGAAATGATTTTTCTTTCAGATAAAGCCAGTTGTTAGCTCTCAATTTTCTTTGTCGCTCCCTTTGTATTTGCAGGCGGACATGAGTTACATAAGGTGTTTTGATTTGCCGTGACTTGATGTTCCTTTGTTTATTTGATTGAAGACGGTCGGATTTTTCTTCAATAGTTTTGTTTTGAAATTTGATTTGTTTTCTCCGTCTGTCTGCTTCAAGCTCTTTTTCTTTCAGAGACACTTTTTTTCTTTTTCGTATCAATACGAATTGGATTAAATACGGCACGTCGCTTTCTGGGCATTTTTCGTTTTTTCGTCTCATTGTATTCATTTTGGTTTCTAAGGCAATACAAATAAGAATAGCTAGATACATTTATTTTTTATAAGGGTCATTATGGTCATCTGTCCTAAAAAAAATAAAATTATTGGTATAAGATTCGACTTCTTTTCATAACAATCCATTTGGCCTAGTTTCTTTCTATTGATAACATCTGAAAGATTTGAAAATATAACCAACATCTTTAATAAAAGTGTTTTAGTGTTTATGTATTATTCAAGGGTTTTCAGTTTCAGTACTGTTTTTAATAAAATGGACTATGTATATGTGTGTAAATGGATAGACCATACCAAAACCAAAAACTTCTTGTTTTCAAAATACACCTAAATTGTGTTTTCTTTCATAAGAATAAATAAAACGTACTAACAATTTTTTTTTTAAATAATTTACAAGAAACTTAGTCATTGGGAAAATTCGGTGGAATTGCTAATGGATTAATTTATAAATTGTACTGTATTTCGTCCAAAAAAAAAATTTAATAGGATTTTTCGTTTCAACAAAATAACATTGTACAATAATTTTCATAATAGTCACAATAATCAAGTTTTTTTTTCTTATTTTCGGAGATTAGACAAAAAATAATTAAAATTGTACAAACTAAGCGTGAAAGGTCAAAATATGAAAATATCATCCACAAGAATATAAAAAATTTAGAAAATGCGCAAATAAAATAAGCCCACAATTTCGTAAACCATATCACCGGTAAAATAATAATTTTTCGAAATGCTTTTGAAATGCTAAAGGAGCTAAATAATTAGGTATGTCTATATATGTAGGTATTAAAAAAGACTATGTTGTGTACCGATATTTTTCGTGACTTGGAAAATTGTGTTTTTTTTTAAATTATTTGGTTGTTGCGTATAGGAGTACAACGTGGATTAAAATAATTTTGGTTTGTTGCTAGAATCTTAGATTCAGAGAATATTTATTTACGGACCAGTGAGAGGAATAATAAAATATTTTTGGTTTATTTTCAAACGACAATTTTATAATCAAAAAAATTTTCAACATTATTGGATTAAAAAAAAAATTCTGAGAATTATTTTATTTGCTGGTCGTCATGCAGATACGAAAGTTGAATTTTAATTTGAAGGTAAAACCAAAAAAAATAAAATAATTTACGTCTCCATTCAAATCCTAAAGCCTAAATTAAAATGTCAAATACATTTAACAGTTATATATTAACAATTCGGTTAGTTTTTTTTAGCACAACATTTAGATAAATAGAAAAAGGTTAAAAATTAAAAACAAAAAGTTTAATTTTATTAAAACCTAAAATGTTAATAGGTATGTTTATTCATAAATACAAATTTATTAATATTCTGTTTCTAACGATTGGAACAAGTAGGTATAAAATGAAAACTTATCGTACTGTAAAATTGAACCTTCTGCGAAGGATAAAATTTGTTTTGTATTTTAAGTTTGTAGCTACTTGAAATATTATTAAGTTTAAATTTATAAAATCTGGTTGATGAATAAAGTTTTTCTTCATAGATAAACAATTTTTTTTTGCCTATCCTTTGTCAAATCTAAATTAAATATCATAATAAAATGTACCGGTACATATACATAGGTGAAATAAAGTTTTAAAATGTTTAGTTAAAAAAAAAAATTAATTCATTTTCAAGTTATTAATTAGTCCATGAGATTAATTAACAATTTTTTTATTATTTCGTTTTGAGCCATGACACTTAAATAATTTTTTTTCTACAAATGTGTAGAATGACCTATAATTTCGACCATATTTGTTAAAAAATATTGTGGAAAATGTTAAATACTTCACCGCATATTTGTTATATTATTGGGTCTTTAATGCTATAGACGTTTGTTGAAATATAATAAAAATATAAATATAAAATATGGATTGCTATAAATGCAACTTGACATTTACAAATACCGAGACGATCAGCTGCTCTGATTTTTGTGGCAAAATATTCCACTATGGTTGTGCTGAAGTGTGACATATAACAAAACGAGAAAATATTCAAACATTATTGTGACTACTGCAGAGACCTCATGACAAATCAATCATTCCTTAAGGTAATGAGGGACTGCAATTTTAGTGCCAATACTGCCCTTTGTTGAGAAACTCCTTGCTGAGATTACCAGTCTCACACAACAACTTGACGTGATCGTCGATCGTCTGAGTTGTAATCCATGACTGCCATATCGTTTATGCCTTTAAGTTCTCCTGCAAGAGCAACTAAAGATTCTAAAGAACTAAAGAATATGCCTACCGAAAACGTTTTACAACAAAGGGGTAAAAGTCTTTCAATTCCCATTATAATATCCCCTTGATTTCCCAGATTTTTCACTAAATAATCAATTATTATTCACTAAATATTCGCTATTTATTCACATATTATTGAGTCATTATTCTCCATTGTATTCTGAAAGTTAACTCATAAGTTTAGTGAGTAATTGACTCATTATTACCTAGTTATTTGCATAGAGGATAAAACGAATCTGGAGAGATAAATCAGTGAATAAATGATTAATAGTCATTGAATAATGAGAGACTACTAAATGATTGAAGCATAGGTAATGGATGAATAATTAGCCAATTAATCATTAATCATGAATTACAAGTGAATAATATGTGAATACCTGTGCATAATCAATAAATAAAGCGAATAGTGGATGGATAACCCGTGAATAATTAATGAATATTAAATGAAAAAGTGGTGAATAATTAGTGAACAATCACTGAATAGTGATTGAATATGAATGATCAATGAATAATGAGATACTAAAGAGTGAATAATTAGTGAAATCATCGAACTATTTGTTTTAGTTAATTCATTTATTTATTTATAATTTTATTTTATCGATGTTTATACAATGGAAAGATATTTTTTTATTTAAGTGAAAACTAAATTTTACATGGATTTGCTGTTTAGATAGTTCAGAAGCAAACAGCTATTCTAAGTAAAAGAAGAATTTTATTATCGTAATTATCGGTTCAATCACACTTTAGTTTGTAAGATTTTTCTCAAACTTCAGGAGACTATTTTGAAGTTTTTGCTGGCGCTGGTTGTATTGATCCTGATATTTTTAGGAATAAAAGGAGAAATCTAATAGGCAGGCACTAATTCTTACAAACTAAAAACGAATAAAGAGTGAATAATGAGAGAATAATGTGTGCAATTTTGAAAAATGGGAGAATATTGAGTGAAATCGTCAGCGGATAAAAACCATGGTAGTATAGTTTGCACCAGCAAAATATTCTAATTTGTTAAATAAGTTTAAACAGAAGCATGGACTCCTCAGGTTGGGCACTTCTGTACTTCAGTTAGATTTCCTTACAAGTCGAAAATTTTCATGACATCTTAATGTATTTAAAAGAAAGTCACAGTGAAATCCGCATGGTGAGTAAACTAAAAAGTAAGTAAATTATTATGTTAGCGGTATATTCAGTGTGAAAGCATAAAATAATGAAAAAAAAAATAATGTAAACATAAATGATCCAATTACACTATATTCAATAGATTTTTTTAATAAACTGATTTGTGTGAACGTCAAGAACACATTTATCCTTAATTTTTGTTTATAATCTCAGCCAAAGTAGATGAGGCAAAAGCAGTAAACAATAAAAGAAAATTAATTAATTGAATTATTTTTTATTCGTGTAAATGAGAACTTATAAACAATCAAAATAATTAATATGCACAACAAGAACCGTATATATCAAAACAAAACAGCACAAAAAATCAACAAATTAAAATTTATTTAAAGAAGAATATTTCTTGTAAATAATTTTGAAACATCATAATCACCACCGCTACCACCCCATCATAACGGTTTATTTTCATTAAAAAATCAAAACCAAATGCGTTTCGTTAATTTAAATAAACAAGAAAAATCTTTTAAGTTTTTTGACCTAAACATTTGAAAATCGCTATTAATAGCAAGTACAGGTAGTCGTGTACACAAACATCCAAAAATCTAATATTTGCACGTGATCATTTAATTCTTACAAAATACTTAAGCGACTGCCAAGAACAAATGAATTTTTTTCAGAAAAGTTATATTAGTAATAAATGTAAATTAATTCTTTCTCATTTTCAATTACAGAAATTAATAACAGAACAAAAATAAACAAAAAAAAAAAAAATTGAAATGGGAAAATTACATTTTCAAAACGACAACAAAAGAAACTTGGATACCAAAAAGGTTTCGATATGGAAATTAAAAGCACTTACAACCTGTTTTTTTTTATGTCCAATGCCATTTCTCCTTCTCCTCAGTTTTAAATAAACGATTTAATTCAATTATCATTTTCTTTTAATTTTATTCTCTCCCGCTATATAAACATACTTTCCCTCCTACACAAGTTATCTCTTTCATTTTTTCTTTATGTTTGTTTGACATTTTTCTAATCAATTTTGTTGCTTGTTATTTTATAAGAATGAGTACGGTATAGTGGTTGCATACCGTACTCATTCGTGCTCTCGATAAGCCTACAAAAAAACAAAAAAAAATTTGAATGGTTTCCTAAATAAGGGCATCTCTTCAGATTTATTTGATGTAAATTCTAAGCGTAAAAATGTCGGGCTATTCACCCAAAAAATAATTCCAAATCACAAAGGATCATGATGATTGGCATTGGTTCTTTCGCTTTTAATACTTGTAATAATTTATACGGTTTTGTCGAAATCAAAACCATGATTTCCTTATACCACATTCGAGTATGTTTATATGTATATGCATACATGCAAAATAAACCCAAAAGATTAGAATTTGAAAAAGGTTTAAATAAAAAAAAAATAAAAAACCCAAAACGTTTTTGATTAAATTTGTTTTTAAATTCTGGGAACGAAATCAAAAACTTTAAATTCAAATCCATTCAAATCGATTTTCGAAAACATTATTGGAAAATTAAATAAATTTTCATGTCTTTGCAGACAAAGTATATAGAAATGTTTTATTGTTTTAGCTTTCGTAAGCTCTTACTTTAAAACTATTTTTGTAGGTTGATTAGCATACTGTGTCGTATTTTCAGTGCATCCTTTTTAATGTTATTGTTTTTTATGATAAACGTTCTAAAGATTATTGAAAGTGTTTTCATAGAAAAATGAGCATGTACCCTGAGATTGAATTTGCTTAACGTTCTGTTCGTGCATGGTTTTTGTATAACATAAATTTAGGAATATTTAAAATCCATAACAAACACTGAAAACAATTAGAACACAAAAAAAAAACGATAAGAGAATGCCGAAATCAAACGGCTAGAAAAATTCATAATTGCTAATGAAAAGCTGGAAAGGTAATCGAACAAGTATCCAATTTGGGCAAAAATCATTGTGCAGAAACTCGTCAGTATAACGTAGTTTAATTAAATATATCTAATTATATTTTAGTTTCGATAAATGATTTTTTATATTTTATATTTTATATTTTATATTTTATATTTTATATTTTATATTTTATATTTTATATTTTATATTTTATATTTTATATTTTATATTTTATATTTTATATTTTATATTTTATATTTTATATTTTATATTTTATATTTTATATTTTATATTTTATATTTTATATTTTATATTTTATATTTTATATTTTATATTTTATATTTTATATTTTATATTTTATATTTTATATTTTATATTTTATATTTTATATTTTATATTTTATATTTTATATTTTATATTTTATATTTTATATTTTATATTTTATATTTTATATTTTATATTTTATATTTTATATTTTATATTTTATATTTTATATTTTATATTTTATATTTTATATTTTATATTTTATATTTTATATTTTATATTTTATATTTTATATTTTATATTTTATATTTTATATTTTATATTTTATATTTTATATTTTATATTTTATATTTTATATTTTATATTTTATATTTTATATTTTATATTTTATATTTTATATTTTATATTTTATATTTTATATTTTATATTTTATATTTATATTATAAATTATAAATTATAAATTATAAATTATAAATTATAAATTATAAATTATAAATTATAAATTATAAATTATAAATTATAAATTATAAATTATAAATTATAAATTATAAATTATAAATTATAAATTATAAATTATAAATTATAAATTATAAATTATAAATTATAAATTATAAATTATAAATTATAAATTATAAATTATAAATTATAAATTATAAATTATAAATTATAAATTATAAATTATAAATTATAAATTATAAATTATAAATTATAAATTATAAATTATAAATTATAAATTATAAATTATAAATTATAAATTATAAATTATAAATTATAAATTATAAATTATAAATTATAAATTATAAATTATAAATTATAAATTATAAATTATAAATTATAAATTATAAATTATAAATTATAAATTATAAATTATAAATTATAAATTATAAATTATAAATTATAAATTATAAATTATAAATTATAAATTATAAATTATAAATTATAAATTATAAATTATAAATTATAAATTATAAATTATAAATTATAAATTATAAATTATAAATTATAAATTATAAATTATAAATTATAAATTATAAATTATAAATTATAAATTATAAATTATAAATTATAAATTATAAATTATAAATTATAAATTATAAATTATAAATTATAAATTATAAATTATAAATTATAAATTATAAATTATAAATTATAAATTATAAATTATAAATTATAAATTATAAATTATAAATTATAAATTATAAATTATAAATTATAAATTATAAATTATAAATTATAAATTATAAATTATAAATTATAAATTATAAATTATAAATTATAAATTATAAATTATAAATTATAAATTATAAATTATAAATTATAAATTATAAATTATAAATTATAAATTATAAATTATAAATTATAAATTATAAATTATAAATTATAAATTATAAATTATAAATTATAAATTATAAATTATAAATTATAAATTATAAATTATAAATTATAAATTATAAATTATAAATTATAAATTATAAATTATAAATTATAATTATAAATTATAAATTATAAATTATAAATTATAAATTATAAATTATAAATTATAAATTATAAATTATAAATTATAAATTATAAATTATAAATTATAAATTATAAATTATAAATTATAAATTATAAATTATAAATTATAAATTATAAATTATAAATTATAAATTATAAATTATAAATTATAAATTATAAATTATAAATTATAAATTATAAATTATAAATTATAAATTATAAATTATAAATTATAAATTATAAATTATAAATTATAAATTATAAATTATAAATTATAAATTATAAATTATAAATTATAAATTATAAATTATAAATTATAAATTATAAATTATAAATTATAAATTATAAATTATAAATTATAAATTATAAATTATAAATTATAAATTATAAATTATAAATTATAAATTATAAATTATAAATTATAAATTATAAATTATAAATTATAAATTATAAATTATAAATTATAAATTATAAATTATAAATTATAAATTATAAATTATAAATTATAAATTATAAATTATAAATTATAAATTATAAATTATAAATTATAAATTATAAATTATAAATTATAAATTATAAATTATAAATTATAAATTATAAATTATAAATTATAAATTATAAATTATAAATTATAAATTATAAATTATAAATTATAAATTATAAATTATAAATTATAAATTATAAATTATAAATTATAAATTATAAATTATAAATTATAAATTATAAATTATAAATTATAAATTATAAATTATAAATTATAAATTATAAATTATAAATTATAAATTATAAATTATAAATTATAAATTATAAATTATAAATTATAAATTATAAATTATAAATTATAAATTATAAATTATAAATTATAAATTATAAATTATAAATTATAAATTATAAATTATAAATTATAAATTATAAATTATAAATTATAAATTATAAATTATAAATTATAAATTATAAATTATAAATTATAAATTATAAATTATAAATTATAAATTATAAATTATAAATTATAAATTATAAATTATAAATTATAAATTATAAATTATAAATTATAAATTATAAATTATAAATTATAAATTATAAATTATAAATTATAAATTATAAATTATAAATTATAAATTATAAATTATAAATTATAAATTATAAATTATAAATTATAAATTATAAATTATAAATTATAAATTATAAATTATAAATTATAAATTATAAATTATAATTATAATTATAAATTATAAATTATAAATTATAAATTATAAATTATAAATTATAAATTATAAATTATAAATTATAAATTATAAATTATAAATTATAAATTATAAATTATAAATTATAAATATAAAATTAAAATATAAATATAAAATATAAAATATAAAATATAAAATATAAAATATAAATATAAATTATAAATTATAAATTATAAATTATAAATTATAAATTATAAATTATAAATTATAAATTATAAATTATAAATTATAAATTATAAATTATAAATTATAAATTATAAATTATAAATTATAAATTATAATTATAAATTATAAATTATAAATTATAAATTATAAATTATAAATTATAAATTATAAATTATAAATTATAAATTATAAATTATAAATTATAAATTATAAATATAAATTATAAATTATAAATTATAAATTATAAATTATAAATTATAAATTATAAATTATAAATTATAAATTATAAATTATAAATTATAAATTATAAATTATAAATTATAAATTATAAATTATAATTATAAATTATAAATTATAATTATAAATTATAAATTATAAATTATAAATTATAAATTATAAATTATAAATTATAAATTATAAATTATAAATTATAAATTATAAATTATAAATTATAAATTATAAATTATAAATTATAAATTATAAATTATAAATTATAAATTATAAATTATAAATTATAAATTATAATTATAAATTATAAATTATAAATTATAAATTATAAATTATAAATTATAAATTATAAATTATAAATTATAAATTATAAATTATAAATTATAAATTATAAATTATAAATTATAAATTATAAATTATAAATTATAAATTATAAATTATAAATTATAAATTATAAATTATAAATTATAAATTATAAATTATAAATTATAAATTATAAATTATAAATTATAAATTATAAATTATAAATTATAAATTATAAATTATAAATTATAAATTATAAATTATAAATTATAAATTATAAATTATAAATTATAAATTATAAATTATAAATTATAAATTATAAATTATAAATTATAAATTATAAATTATAAATTATAAATTATAAATTATAAATTATAAATTATAAATTATAAATTATAAATTATAAATTATAAATTATAAATTATAAATTATAAATTATAAATTATAAATTATAAATTATAAATTATAAATTATAAATTATAAATTATAAATTATAAATTATAAATTATAAATTATAAATTATAAATATAAATTATAAATTATAAATTATAAATTATAAATTATAAATTATAAATTATAAATTATAAATTATAAATTATAATTATAAATTATAAATTATAAATTATAAATTATAAATTATAAATTATAAATTATAAATTATAAATTATAAATTATAAATTATAAATTATAAATTATAAATTATAAATTATAAATTATAAATTATAAATTATAAATTATAAATTATAAATTATAAATTATAAATTATAAATTATAAATTATAAATTATAAATTATAAATTATAAATTATAAATTATAAATTATAAATTATAAATTATAAATTATAAATTATAAATTATAAATTATAAATTATAAATTATAAATTATAAATTATAAATTATAATTATAAATTATAATTATAAATTATAAATTATAAATTATAAATTATAAATTATAAATTATAAATTATAAATTATAAATTATAAATTATAATTATAAATTATAAATTATAAATTATAAATTATAAATTATAAATTATAATTATAAATTATAAATTATAAATTATAAATTATAAATTATAAATTATAAATTATAAATTATAAATTATAAATTATAAATTATAAATTATAAATTATAAATTATAAATTATAAATTATAAATTATAAATTATAAATTATAAATTATAAATTATAAATTATAAATTATAAATTATAAATTATAAATTATAAATTATAAATTATAAATTATAAATTATAAATTATAAATTATAAATTATAAATTATAAATTATAAATTATAAATTATAAATTATAAATTATAAATTATAAATTATAAATTATAAATTATAAATTATAAATTATAAATTATAAATTATAAATTATAAATTATAAATTATAAATTATAAATTATAAATTATAAATTATAAATTATAAATATAATTAAAATTATAAATTATAAATTATAAATTATAAATTATAAATTATAAATTATAAATTATAAATTTATAAATTATAAATTATAAATTATAAATTATAAATTATAAATTATAAATTATAAATTATAAATTATAAATTATAAATTATAAATTATAAATTATAAATTATAAATTATAAATTATAAATTATAAATTATAATTATAAATTATAAATTATAAATTATAAATTATAAATTATAAATTATAAATTATAAATTATAAATTATAAATTATAAATTATAAATTATAAATTATAAATTATAAATTATAAATTATAAATTATAAATTATAAATTATAAATTATAAATTATAAATTATAAATTATAAATTATAAATTATAAATTATAAATTATAAATTATAAATTATAAATTATAAATTATAAATTATAAATTATAAATTATAAATTATAAATTATAAATTATAAATTATAAATTATAAATTATAAATTATAAATTATAAATTATAAATTATAAATTATAAATTATAAATTATAAATTATAAATTATAAATTATAAATTATAAATTATAAATTATAAATTATAATTATAAATTATAAATTATAAATTATAAATTATAAATTATAAATTATAAATTATAAATTATAAATTATAAATTATAAATTATAAATTATAAATTATAAATTATAAATTATAAATTATAAATTATAAATTATAAATTATAAATTATAAATTATAAATTATAATTATAAATTATAAATTATAAATTATAAATTATAATTATAAATTATAAATTATAAATTATAAATTATAAATTATAAATTATAAATTATAAATTATAAATTATAAATTATAAATTATAAATTATAAATTATAAATTATAAATTATAAATTATAAATTATAAATTATAAATTATAAATTATAAATTATAAATTATAAATTATAAATTATAAATTATAAATTATAAATTATAAATTATAAATTATAAATTATAAATTATAAATTATAAATTATAAATTATAAATTATAAATTATAAATTATAAATTATAAATTATAAATTATAAATTATAAATTATAAATTATAAATTATAAATTATAAATTATAAATATAAATTATAAATTATAAATTATAAATTATAAATTATAAATTATAAATTATAAATTATAAATTATAAATTATAAATTATAAATTATAATTATAAATTATAAATTATAAATATAAATTATAAATTATAAATTATAAATTATAAAATATAAATTATAAATTATAAATATAAATATAAATTATAAATTATAAATTATAATTATAAATTATAAATTATAAAATATAAAATATAAAATATAAAATATAAAATATAAAATATAAAATATAAAATATAAAATATAAAATATAAATATAAAATATAAAATATAAAATATAAAATATAAAATATAAATATAAAATATAAAATATAAAATATAAAATATAAAATATAAAATATAAAATATAAAATATAAAATATAAAATATAAAATATAAAATATAAAATATAAAATATAAAATATAAAATATAAAATATAAAATATAAAATATAAAATATAAAATATAAAATATAAAATATAAAATATAAAATATAAATATAAAATATAAAATATAAAATATAAAATATAAAATATAAAATATAAAATATAAAATATAAAATATAAAATATAAAATATAAAATATAAAATATAAAATATAAAATATAAAATATAAAATATAAAATATAAAATATAAAATATAAAATATAAAATATAAAATATAAAATATAAAATATAAAATATAAAATATAAAATATAAAATATAAAATATAAAATATAAAATATAAAATATAAAATATAAAATATAAAATATAAAATATAAAATATAAAATATAAAATATAAAATATAAATATAAAATATAAAATATAAAATATAAAATATAAAATATAAAATATAAAATATAAAATATAAAATATAAAATATAAAATATAAAATATAAATATAAAATATAAAATATAAAATATAAAATATAAAATATAAAATATAAAATATAAAATATAAAATATAAAATATAAAATATAAAATATAAAATATAAAATATAAAATATAAAATATAAAATATAAAATATAAAATATAAAATATAAAATATAAAATATAAAATATAAAATATAAAATATAAAATATAAAATATAAAATATAAAATATAAAATATAAAATATAAAATATAAAATATAAAATATAAAATATAAAATATAAAATATAAAATATAAAATATAAAATATAAAATATAAAATATAAAATATAAAATATAAAATATAAAATATAAAATATAAAATATAAAATATAAAATATAAAATATAAAATATAAAATATAAAATATAAAATATAAAATATAAAATATAAAATATAAAATATAAAATATAAAATATAAAATATAAAATATAAAATATAAAATATAAAATATAAAATATAAAATATAAAATATAAAATATAAAATATAAAATATAAAATATAAAATATAAAATATAAAATATAAAATATAAAATATAAAATATAAAATATAAAATATAAAATATAAAATATAAAATATAAAATATAAAATATAAAATATAAAATATAAAATATAAAATATAAAATATAAAATATAAAATATAAAATATAAAATATAAAATATAAAATATAAAATATAAAATATAAAATTTTAAATATAAAATGTAAAATATCAAATATAAAATATAAAAATAAAATATAATTATAATTTATAATTTATATTTGATATTTGATATTTGATATTTGATATTTGATATTTCATATTTGATATTTGATATTTGATATTTGATATTTGATATTTGATATTTGATATTTGATATTTGATATTTGATATTTGATATTTGATATTTGATATTTGATATTTGATATTTAATATTATAAAGTTGCAAAAGCTCCCTAAATTCAACATATCTCTTGTTCCAATTGCCAAACAATAAAAACCCGCAAAATACCCTCACTCTGTAATTTACGAAATAATAAATACCCTCAATGAGTAAAGGTTATCAATATCTGGTCGATGTTTAAAATTAGCTCCTTTGTGGTTATAGGTAGGTATACATTTCCATTGTTTTTCGTGGTGATGGTTCTACAATTTGGTTTGTACATTAAATTGAATTTAAAATTGTTTAATGATGTTTAATATTGCACTGTAATAAAAAGTTTAGTAAATTGCTACCAATCTAAATAATTTGCAAACAGCAAGAAAAAGGTAAAACTCTAACCTAATCCAATTACATTTTGCATTCAATGACAAAAATTATTTACGTCAGTTCTTAAATTTAAATAATTTATTTCATTTTAGTTTTATCACATTTTTTCTAAATTCAAAGCGAACCAAAATATCCTAATTTATTCATTAAATATAATACAAAAAAAAAAAATATTCAACAGACTAAATAAAATTTTCATATTCTTAAGACATTATGTATTTTGTCGTCATCGTCTACAACAATAAAATTATTAGACACCAACAAAAAAATGTTTTTGTGTTATACATTTTATTCTTAACGTTATATAAAATAACCACAAAAATGATGATGGCTAAAAAATTTACAAAATGGCAAAACAAATTGTGTAAATAAAATTTGACTCCAATCATCTCGATCTATCTATATTGGGTTAACCAAATATGTTTGTATGTTTATAAACCAAAAATATGTTCATGAAATTCAATATCCTTTTCCAAAAAAAAACTTACCCAAAAAAGTAAAATACCAAACCACTATTAATATCATTACATTTTATCATAGTTTAATCGATTTTTGTTGCCTTTTTGTAAAACTAAAACCTTTTTTGTTGTGTATGTCTACATATGACATTACACACCACAAAATTCCGTTAAGATTATCTAATATGTTACCTACATAAGTGTGTTGTTTTTCCTTAAGTTATACCTTTATTTTCTTTTATGAATCTTTTTCAAGAATCTAATATTTTTATCATGAACTAGTAAATAATTTGGTTGTTAGTCGGCACTTTGGGTTGACGTTGAACATTAATTATAAAAAATTTAATCGATACAAGGTTCTATAAAATTTCATGTAACCATAAATTATAAAGTTTAAGTTATAATTGAGAATCTATATCGTTATCGATATAAATTCTTTGAGGCATTATGTATATTGATAAGCATAACCAGTGTTTTCTTCGTTTATCCTTAAAATACAAAGACATAAGCTAAACCAGATTATTTAAAATTTACTCTTTTGTGGTTTTGTTATAGTTATGGGCAAAATATGAGCACATCCCACATTTTAAAGTTTAGTTTGTTTATTTGTGCTAAACGAAAAATTTCAATTAAAATACTTTGGTTGGAAAAATAAATTTTTATTTTGTTGGTATAAATCGGTAAATATTGAAACATTAAGACCAATAAATTTTCCCCATTTCCAGTTCCTTTAAAATGTCTAGAGAATGCTGTTAGAAACAACATTTTAAACGCAAACTGTAAAAAAACATTTTCATGATAATTTATTGAATATATTAAATTTATTGAGGTAGATGTTTTGTATACGATATGTGAATATATATCTAGCCTAAAACTAATAGTTAAAGGCCATAAATTTAATGTTGAAATCGGCGAATAACAACTCGATTAAGCGATTTTTTTCTTTTATTGCTATTTCGGTACACCATTGCGAAAACATTGAAACTGTAGACAAAATTTATAGATTTTGTTAAGCGGTAAGTACAAATTTGTACTAAACAATTTTAGCTGACTGTGATGTTACTCTCTTAAACATTAGCCTTTTATTACATAGTTCAACACACGATTGGAGCGAGAATTAACCGATGCACCACAACCATACACGTTTCGTATAATTAGGAGTATTTTGTGGCATTTCGGTAAATTGTAACTCTATTGTAATTGTAATTCTCTATCGGTTCACATGTCAGGTCTAGAATTGTTCAGTGTAGTTTACTGGCAACAACAATTTAAAAAATTGCCAATTGTTTTGAATACCTCAGGTAGTGAAAGATTAGAATCTGCTGTATAATTACAGGCCCATCTGGAACGCATTTGTTAGCCTCATGAGATCATAGAAGGAATGCAGGTGCAAGGAATTGTTGCCGCTTCATAGACAAGTTGCAGGGATCACAAGAAAGAAAAGTGAGTATAACTAGATACTGTCTTTATCTATGTCATAATTTAGTATGTTAATTGTGCTGTTGGTTTTTCAGATATGATACTAATTCGAATATTATTAGTAATGTGAAAAATTCTTGTTTGTTTGTTTATTTGTTTCTATTTCTGCAGCCTGGTTTGGGGATCGAGGCACTTTTGATATTTCAACTTTCGTATTTTTAACAATTTGTGCCAAGGGCAATCTTATTCGGTTACAAGCTATTAGGCTTACTAAAGCTAAAGTTCTTAGGTTTTTTTATTTTTGCCGAAAAATACCTACAACTTTAAAAGCTTTGTTGGGAATAAAAAAGTTATAAAACATTTAATTAAAATTAATTAAATTACCTGGGGAACTTTAAAAGAAAAAGGGCATAAAGAGTTAAGAAAGCAAATTAGTAACACGATCCATAAAATTGTATCATATTTTTATTGTTGTACTAGTTAGCTATAGGTATATTGTACGGCAGAACTGAAACCCATGAAACCATCTGCTTTTAATTTAAAATAAATAGGCAAACAAAAAAGGTTAGTTAAATATTTTTGTAAACAAAACTAGGGCAAAAATCAATTAAATATACAAAAAAAGGGACTAACAAAATCTCACTGATATATTCAATATTTTGCCTAGCTAATGAAATTTAAATTCATTAAACATTACTGTATTACATTATTATGTACATTAAGGAATCAAACAAAAATTTCCTATTGATCTTTGCACCAAAAAACGATGGACTCATTTCACCATTTTTAAGGTATTTGTTATTTGCCACGTATACTATAACGATTTGATGTTGGTTATATGTGTGAAATTGACACAATCGATTATTGAGCATTCACATGAACAAAAAATAAAAATTCTTACGAACAAACAAAAAAAAATTGACAAATAATTTTAGTGCTGATTGAAAGGAAATTGATCGTTTTTTTTTGGGGTTTGAGTTTGGCATTTTATGCCCAACTATTTTTGGCATATATGTATTTCATTTGTTATACAAACATGTTTTTTGATAAGATCATAAAACTGAAGAGATTTTTTTTTTTTTTGTGCTTTTGGCAAATCCTTTATTAAGCCGAGTATAGATAGGTTTGTAGAAGTTGAATGCAAATTTTCTAAGAAGATATAAATTTGTTGTCTAATATCTGGGTATAGGTTTCATTTTAAGCCATTATTAAACGTCTTGAATACAGAAAAACATGTCAGGCAGTAAAATAAATTATGTATCTAATAGATGTGTATCTATCAAAGATTTAGTTATGAATTTATTTTAATAAATCACTAGTTTTTTCACCAATAATAACATATTATAAGTATAAGTGATTGCGTCGATAAGTTTCTACAATATATTTGAAAGTTGTGTGAGATTATTTGAAGCCAATTTGATTATCTTGATGTAGTTTTTGAAGCATTTTGTTAATGGTTAATAAGAAATAAAGAATTTGTTCTCATACGTGCAAATCATTCAACAATTTCAATGATAAATGGTTACATAATACATTATGTGTATATGATATTTGCAGTTTAAAATAATGCATTACATTTCTAAATTGTTTGTGGGGAAAAAAATTTGTTTTATGCTATTTAACGACACTGTTATGCAGAGATGAGATCTGGATAATTCAATTAAATTTAAATCAATCGGAAGAGCTCTCATCTGTTTTATCTCTAGAGATTAAAATTTTCTAAACAATGTTTGATATGTTTTTCCAAAATTCGTGTTATATAATAATTATTTACGCACTAGGATAATAAGTTCCGAAAAATCCCTTATAACACTACTGCACTTTTTGCACAAGGATGATAGGAAAACGTCACAATTTTTACAAAAATATTTATATTTATATTCTGTGTTCACATTTTAAAATTGCCTACGAATTATTTGACGCAAAGTCGTCGTTGTCTGTGTAGCATGTGACATCATCCTGTTTAAAGTAAATTCCTTTCATACCCAGTTCGTCCATTTCATGCATGCCTAACAGATGTATAGCTCCTTGGCTGCAAACAACCGAAGCATTATTTTGATAAAACAATTTAAACATTTTTTCTTCTACCTCTTTTGGCGTATATCGCTTCATAACAAAGTGTACGCATCTGCACTTCTAAAAAAATTAAGCCGTACCGAGAATGAGAAATGTTAGAGGTTGAAAATAACAAAATAAAATCTGTGCAGAAGGTCAATGAGCAATGTTTATTATTTAAAAAGTAATTAAAAACCCCGCCATAGCTCCTTGGATAAATTATCATATTATCTAAGCTCTCTAAGTTATCACACTAGAATCTTCCTAATTCAAAAAGTTAAAACTATTTGTAGGTACTAATCAAACTACATTAAAGCGCTTTTGAGAGTCTCTTAATCGGAATGGCTTAGATGGGAAAAATGATAATAATACCATATGTACATATATGCCAAATGATATAAATAATTTCATCACCAGTTTTGGTGCTGCCTCTGCAATAATTTCAATCTCCGACAATAATTTTCTGAGGTAATATGGTTAGTCTAGTGATTCATTTTACTTTAATACAGCTTCGTAGAGGAATATGTTGCGAGGTTTGAAGCTACCTAAGTAGTAATCGCTCTAAAGCAGTTGGGTCTTTCGGTATCAACACCTGTGTAAATCAAGACGTTTTTTCAGATATTTGGAAGAATAGTGATACTACTTGCAACGGTAGGTAAAGTATCAAGTTTTGGCAATACACGTCCAATTTCTATTACATTTTGTTGATGATTCAGCTTGGTGGACCAAATAGTAACTGCTTTTTTGGTTCCACTTGACTTTTCAATTCTCTTCATCTTCTATTTTTGAGATTTTAGAAGTAAAAATCACGATTTTTCAGAGTTCAGAAATGTTAGATCATGAGTTTCATTTTATGTTCACTTTTATTTAGTTTATTTAACAATGATATTTTCAGCACATATATTGTTCAAAATATCATCAGTACGGGGATGAATGCCAATTATACATTGGCGGTTGTATAGAAAATATATCGCCTATCATTGCTATTCAGTGATTCCAAAAAAAAATCAAAAATCGCAAATTTTGTACTGACCCCTTTAGATTTTTATGAAACTTCCCAAAAATGATCTATATATCAAATAACTCGACACTATTTTTTTAATTTCGTTCTGCGGCATTGTTCTTTGAATCTACGATAAAAACAAAAAAATTAAATATCATCATTACAAACTTAACAAATTTAACAAATTTTTAAAAGTGAATTTGTTGAAAATCGGATCCCAAAATGATTGTTAGTGAAAGTTCTAGAATATAGCCAATTTGTATGAAACATTAGAAATGAGATCCTAAAATGATTTTTAGAAGTGAGATCTTAAAATGATCATGAAGTTCTGGAATATGACAAATTTTGAAACAACTGGGCTATTTCTCAACCGATTATGATGAAATTCGGCTGGTATAATAAAAATGTGATTTTAAAATTAATTTTAGGTAAGTCCTAAAATGTGCCCAATTATGACAGAACTTGCCTATTTCTAACCCGATTATCACGTAACTTTAAATGTACGATGGAATTGTGATTCTTAAGTGATTTTTAGATAAAGTTCTGGAATAAGAGCTGTTAAGATATCATTTCATCATAACCAGTTCAGAATCAGCCGGATTCCAACCAAAAATGAATTGGCAATATTACATGCCGCCCCGGTGGCACAGTTGTTAGCATGCTTGCTTTAAGCTCCGGAGGTCCCGGGTTCGATTCCCGGCGGGTGATGAAAAAATCACGGCTGGTTTAATGTAAGGATCAATGAACTAATCACTCATTATCCGTTGTAAAAATGATTACGAAACTTCAAAAATGAAGCGGCCAAATCCCTCCATGGGATGTAGCGCCAGCGAAAAAAAAATAAAAAATAAAATATTACATAACTTTATCCGAAAATAATTTTAGAATTCCATTTATATTGTACATGTCGAATTTCAATAAAATTAATTGAGAAATAGCCAAGATCGATCCAGTTTGACCATATTGCTGCAGTTCATCTAAAAATCATTTTAAGATTCCAATTTCAAATGTTACCAGCAGTATACACAAACGTTCCACAATGTGCTTTATGCCATAGTGTGACATACGCTATACTGAAATATGCTGTAGTGTACCTTATGCCGCACTTATTTCCACTAGAAATAAACGTACTGCCGAATTAAACGTTCGAATTATTCTTTGGACACAAATCGAAATTTTATGTTTTTATTTTAACAAAATTACCAGAAATATTGTGATTATGATTAAATTAGGTATTTTCAAAATTGAGAATAAGAAACAACTTTTGTACATATCGTTGATATCAAAAAATATTGAAAAAAATTTCCGTATTTAAAAACATGTAAAATTGCTCGTACATGACCAATGTCGATGAAAGTGATTAATAGTTAATAAATCAATACTACCTGAAATATAGTTTTACTATTGGATACTTTCATCGACGTTGGTCATGAACGACCAATTTTAAACGATTTTAGATACGTAACATTTTTTTTCAATATTTTTAGATACGAAATTGTCAATGGGCATCAACGATATACTTCATAAATCAAACAAATTATGTAGATTACGATATTCTATGATTCAATTTTATATTTTACTGCTCATTACTCAACATGATTTTTTGTATGATAAATTCAGTGGTCGCCACCGCTTTTTCATAGAAAAATACTTAAAAGGGGTCGTTTCAATAAGGCGAGTATACATTTGTACTTTTTTGTAAGTGATTTGTGCTTTACCTTTTTATTCGGCAAAAGTTACTCTGTTTTGCTCAAAACTGAATGATGCGAACCAATGAGACGGTAAGACTTCTACTTATGCCAATATCCATCAACAAGATACAAATAATACAACAAACACAAAAACTTTTTAAAATCATTAAACCATTTTATTTTATTGTTAAAAAATTTAAAATAATAACACTTTTCTGAGCATTGTTACAATTTAATCCAATGTCATCCTCCACTGCCGGATGTGGATTCTTGTTTTCATAAACTACTCTGTTTTGCGCAATTTCTCATTTTCAAACTGTCTTTTAAAATATTTTCTAATTAAAGGCCCGATTGTATGAACGAGGATAAATGATTAATTCTCTGATTTAGCGTAGTTTGCCTTGTATGAAACAATGCAAACTACGCTAAATCAGAGGATTAATCATTTATCCTCGTTCATACAATCGGGCCAATTTAAAATATTAATAATTAAATTCAATAATGATACACGATGTTCGTAGCATGCATGATCCTTTGAATAATATTCTGTATCAGCAATTAGAAGGTTTTCGGAGATTTCAGGTTTTCTTCTAATCATAAGAGATTTTTCGTCAAAAAACTAATAAAGTATAATTATTTGTCGAAGGCAAAGTTGAAAATATGAATTAGATGGCGCTCGAAGCTTGCCAAAATGTTCAGCCGTATAACTTTTATTTTTCAATTTTTTTTTTAATTTTTTTTTTCGACATAATAATTTTCTTTCAATAGTGAGGTCTTACACTCATTGTAGTTAAATTTCTTAGACATTTTGTAAATCAAATAACCTGCAAAATATCTGGCCGATTATTCCGATCTATATTTAAGAACTGCCTATACTTTAATTGTCGCCTATAACATCAGTGTTAAAGTCATAAATTTCCATACTACAGGTATCCATATTTTGTTAAGCAGCCAAAATTTGATCACCACCACTTGACTCTTGCCTCTGTCTTGGGAATCTTCGCGAATCATATCTAGCAGATTTCTATCGGCATCGTCTTCACAGTTTGCAAGATTCGAGAATGAAGTCAGATAGTTAATAGATAACAAATTAGAAAATGTGAAGCCAAATTGTTGCACTGATGGGTTTACAATACATTATTTCCATTGGCCGATTTGATTATTGAAAATTTATTTTCCAATGCATCTTGGTTCAGACGTGATGTCTACAAGTAAGTAATGTCGGCATTACTGAACAATAATTTTACCATTATGATTAAGACTTTTTACCTTATGTAATTGAAAGATAGTGGATCTACAATGGAGAATCTTGTAAACGATCGTAAGTGGATCTACAATTAAATTTAACTATAATGAATAAATTCAAAACGATGACTGATTTACTGGTAAACGATCGGAATTGAACTTATACAGTTGCAGTTATCGGTAACAAATAAATTCAAAAAGATGACTGAGAGACTGCTAAACGATCGGAAATTGGTAAACGATCAAAAATGGATTTACAATTAAATTTAACTGTAATGAATTAATTCAAATCTTCAATTGAATTTATCCGTAATAATAAATCCAAAGAGACCTTGATTCACTAGTAATTGATCGAAAGTGGATTTATAATTGAATGTTTGTAATGAATAAATTCAAAGAGATGATTGTGACTGAATGAATCATAAACGAATGGAAGAGAATCTACTGTTGAATTTATCAGTAGTAATTAATTCAAAGAGATAAATTATGGCTCATTATGACTGATTTCTGGTAAACGATCGGAACTAGATATACAATTGTATTTATCAGAAATAAATAAGTTCAAATAGATGACTGACTGGTAAACGGTTGAAAGTGGATCTGGAATTGAATTTAACTAAAATGAATAAGTTCAAAGAGACGGCTGATTGACTGGTTATGACTGATTGGCTGGTAAACGATCGGAATTGAACTTATATAGTTGCAGTTATCGGTAACAAATAAATTCAAAGATGATTGCTAAATGATTGAAATGAGATGAATGGCCAATTGGTAAACGAACGAAAGTGGATCTACAATTCAATTTATCTGTAATGTTTTAATTCAAAGAGATGATAGGCTGGTTATGCGTAATGGACTGGTAACGATCTAAAGCAAATCTACAATTGAATTTATCAGTAATAAATAAATCCAAAGAGACGCTGATTGATTGGTAAACTATCGAAAGTGGATCTACAATTGAATTTATGTAATAAATAAATTGAAAGAGATAACTGACTTCTTGATTGTGATTGAATAACTTGTAAACGATTGGAAGTGAATCTATCGTTGAATTTTTCAGTAATGAATTAATTCAAAGAGATGACTGACAGGCTTATTATGACTGATTGGCTGGTAAACGATCGGATTTACATCTATTGTTGCATTTATTTGTAATAAATGAATTAAAAAAATGATCCACTAGTGGTAAACGATCAAAAGTGGATCACATTTGAATTTATTTCGTACGATAGAGAAGTGTGGCTGTTACTACTAACTATTATTATTATTACTGTAAGGCCATGTGGTTGAATTAACATCGTTTGTATTTGGTAATGTGAATTTGTTGTCAATTGATGACTTTACGAGGATTGTTCTTGTTCGCATTATTATTTTCATCGGGAGGACCAGTTTATGTTTAAACATTTAATTTGGTCAAACTAGTCCAGTATAGTTCTCCAAAGTGTTTTATTTGTTCGTGTCTTCGTTTTATTTAATTTACCTTGTTCGACTTGCCAGTTACAATTCGTTCTGATTAGTATAATTATCATTAAATTTAGTAAAGCCAAACGATGATTATAACAAAAATGATTATTAACGTAAAATCCTTTATCGCTTTCCTCATTTAGTAAAATATTTAATATTTTAAATTTCTATCCGACAATATTAGACTGTGCTTTAAAAATGGTGCCAAAGATTGATATTTGCCTTCGACAAAGCTGAAAAAATGATTGAGACGGTGCTTGATGCTTACCAAAGCAGTCCGGCATGTAATTTTTGTGTTTTATTAACAACTCAGAAGTACATTCTGGGTAATCATTTTTTTTTTAAAGTGTTAAGACACAGGCAATACAATTAAATTTTTTTAACATTTTATTTATTAGATATCCGGTAAAGATGGATCTGAGTTGGTATTAGTTTGACAAAACGAAAAGCCAAAATCAGTTAATTCCTCTTCGATTTCGATTACAATTAAATAATATTCGCTATCACTTTTATTGCTTTGGCCATTAAACATGCCATGTTTGGTAGTACTTGATTGAAGTTCTCCAGTATCTAGTAAACAAATTCATTTTGTTTTTCTTCGCGAATAACGTCCAATAAAGTTGCATCTGCATCTACTTCACAATTTGAAAGTGCCGTGAATGGTTTAACATATTTAATTGATAACAATTTAGCAACTGTGTCACTAAACTCTTGGACGGATGGATTAAAATTATTTCCATTGGCGGATCTAATCAAAGTGAATTTATTTTCTAAAGCATCTTAATTTAGCCTTGAAGTAAGCAAATGTTTAACATGGAGGTTATCTTATGAAAATGACTTAAGAATGAAAAGAATTCCACGAATCGTTTGCACCATGCCATCAAATGAATAAACTTTCTTTTTGTTTACTAGTTTAAAATTTTTGCATGTAAATTAACATTTCTTTAAGGAATTTGAATACGCAACAGTTTTCCTCAACTGTTAGAACGCATTTAAATTTATTTGGAGAATATACACTTTTTGAGTTTAAACAATCAAATAATTTCTCAAAATTTTCAAAAAGAATCAAGGTGTGTAGCATCTGCTGTACCTATGTTACTTATGTTATTTGTCTAAGGGTACTTGTTGCATCTACTGTATTTTCAGTTATGTAACCTAATGTCACACCAGATCAGTCGTATTTTAAGTTGGTCTCTACTAAACTGGTTAATGTATTTGATGAAATGGCATTCTCAGAGACGTAGTAGCAAAACATGTTTTTCCAATTTCCAATAATACCGCGCGAACCATGAAAACACAAATATGAAAACACCAATCTTAGCTTCTGTGCAATCGTCGCCCAAATCAACATATCCATCTACACAATCTCGGATTGAATTATATTTCAAATCCTTGCGAATCTTAATTTCATCAAAAATTAGACTGCAGTGCTTATCGAAAATTTCTAAAGTGACTATTTTTTCATTTAATTTGTTTAAGAATTAGTACATTATTTGAATCTGGGAAAGAGTGTTTTATTGGTTGCCACCGTATAAGCAAAAATTTCGATCGTAAATCGAAATTCAACCTGTTCCTCAAAAAATTATATGATTTCGGGGACCAATCGACAAAATTTTTTGTAGTGTTCACTTTTATTTGTTTGGGTAATTAAATCACTTAAACATGATTTGGGTTGATTTTTGAAATCGATCAGTTTTTTATTTGCCATTCGGTTTCTTTGCTCTAAATTTTTAAGTTTTCTCAGTAATTCTTTATTATAATTTCGCAATGTGTTCATTTGAAAAAAATACTTTCGATTTAAAAATCGGTAAACCTCGATATTTTTTTTCATTTTTTTCACAAGAGCTACAAGTTGGAGCATTTACTTGCAACGTAATGTCCAAATATCGATCGGGTAATTGTGCGTTTTCTGCTAAACACATATATTCTTGTGGTTTATTTACAATGTTGGTATAACAGTCTGTTTAAGCTTGCGTTTAAGAATACAGCTTGCCTCAAAATGGTGTGAAAAAATAAATATTCTCTTTTTACTGAATGGTATTATGTCACAATATTTTACCAATGTTCGTGGTTCGAATAATGTGTTAAATATTTAAAAAGACGAGCACAATCTTTTAACCTAGAATTCCAGTGCAAAACTGCACATTTAACACCCGACCGGACGGTCTACCCGTAATAACAAAAATGATACATATTTCTGTTACCTATAAATCTATAAATCGATTGAAATGAAAAACAAATATCGCCAATAAGTAACTAACTATAAACAATAAGTAATAATAAAAAAGATTTGATTATTAGAATAAATTGGGTAAATTCTAATAACGATTATTAGTAAAGAACAAAATTGTCTCTCTAAAACATTATTCTTCAAAAAGCGCACAGAATTTTATATCGTCCCTTTAGTAATGAAATAGCGTATATGAAAAATCGAAGTTTTAAAATAATTCGCATTTAAATGTTTTTTGAAAATTAAATTTTCTATAAAATAAAAGATTTTATTTTAAAAAGTTTTTTCAAAAAAGCTTTAAATGCGAATTATTTTAAAACTACGATTTTTCATATACATACATACATACATACACCATTCCATTACTAAAGGTACGATATACGGCTCAATAATCACAAATCTTGGTACACAACTACGAACTTAAACTGCATCATATTACTACGTTATTTTACATTTTAATATGTGAGTGGTATTCAGACTAGTAATTTAGATTAAAATCAAAATGGATTCGAAAAAACTAAGATGTTTAGTCAGAAACTTAGTTTGAAGCTGTTTTCGAAGTTAAACAAAATGATAAATGGAATTTTGAACATAAATCTAGTCAAAATTGGTCAACTACATTCGAAAGAAAGGAAATGAGAAAGAAATTTTAAAGAGAAAAAATTATCTTGAATTCTAAAATAGATATAATGCATTTGAGTTAAATTTTAAGAAGAAATTATCTTCTTTATAATAGCATTTGGGAAACACATTTTGAAAACAATTTCAGCAAACTATTTAATGCACCTTATGTGACTGAGTTTAAATTCTAAACTCGATTTCAACAAATGTTTTAGTACAACAAGAAAATAGGGAATCGAGCAAAAATCTTAATGCTTTTTGTTTTATAAGGGACGCTTAATTAAATAAAATCTTAAGTAGGAACTTACACTAGAAATAAAGTTTAATTACAATTTGATGTAAGCAAATACATGAGCTTATAGCTTAAAACTTAAGTTTGGAATCCTTTAATAACAGTTTAAGTGACTTTTAAAAATTAAGTTAAAATTATTCGAGCAAAATTTTTATTTAGAACGAGGTAAAACAAGATTTGAACAAAATTTGGACTAAAAATTCAATTTCAATCCAATCGAGAGTATGAGTAAAAATTTGGATGCAATTTAATTAAAAAAAATATTTAAAAATTGAGTTCGAACTCCAAATTTAGTTAACACAAAATTATGGTTGAACTTACGTTAGAAATTTTGTGATATTTTGTTTACAAATTAAGTGAAAATTCTAACCCAAATTTGTCTGAATATGCTTGATTAAAAATTTGATGTACAACTTTAGCTTTAGTTGCAAATGCGTTTTAGAAAAATTTGAGTGTTTAAAAGCTCTAGTTTAGATCAAACGATTAGTTATATTGGAATGAGGACGAAGGGCCGAATTTCAAAGGGCCGAATGTCGATGGGCCGAATGGGTCGAAAGGCCGAATGGGTCGAAGGGCCGAATAGGTCGAAGGGCCGAATGTCGAAGGGCCGAATGTCGAAGGGCCGAAAGGGTCGAAGGGCCAAATGGGTCGAAGGAGCAAATTTTTTTGTTTGTTTTGTGTTTATAAATATAATTTTTTAAATTTCTTGATTTAAGGAATATTTTGTAAATTTTTTTATCAAATAGTATAAATTAATTTCTTTTGAGTTTATACAAATTTTATTATGTTTAATCTTTTGATATTCTATCGGTAAAAATATTGCTTTAATTTTGTTGTTTATATTTTGTGTTCTTTTTGTAATTATCAAGTGGAAAAATATTTGTACATAATAGGTATTTCACCAAAGGCAAGTCATAAAATGTCATAAAAATCAGAACATTTTTTATTCGTTTTTATTCGGGTGAAGGAAAATTTTAATTGGACTAATAAAATAATTTCTCTGTGATTTAGTGATGTGAATATAGTGTATATATTCCTACCAATTTACTACATAATTATAAAGACAAATTACAGTTTAAGGCAAAATTTCCAAAATGTCTAAACGAAACGATGTAGAAGGTTATTATGTTAAATAACAAGCGTACAACCACTACGTGCGACAGAAGTGAACGTTTTAAGATATATAGGAGGCTACCAATATTGGTTCGTAAAATGAAAATGTGGAAGAAAGTTTACAGATTCAGTGTTTTCAGTTAGTCCATGATGGAAGTCCATGAAAAGTAGCTTAAAAGTAGCAAAGAATACACGTGACGTGAGGCTACTATGAACTGGTAACATTTGTGGAGTAGACGTAACTTACCCACATATGTTTTATGCCCTATGTTCATTGCAATTAAGCGTTTCCCCTAGATTGCTTTATGCCTTTTGACAGCTCACGGGATTGTCTTTATAAAATCAGTTAATGTGTGGTTTCTGTTCGTTTTCAGTAGTCTGTTTTTTATTGTATTCAGTTGTTTTTCTGATCAAACGTGAATCAGACAATTTAATTATTAATTGTTTTCTATAATTATTACGAAAATGGAATATTTCAATTGTAATAATAAGAAAACTTACGGGATTCTAAGATTTTTAATTCCCCACGACAACCGGCGTTATATTTGGTTTAAAAACTCTGGCAACAAAACTATTTTCGCTTCCGAAAAATAATAAAGTTTTATTCAGCTGATCATTTTAAATTAAAATTTATAAACCAAATTGCAATTTAAAACAGTACAATTATTCGGTGGTACAATACCATCGAATTTTCGACCGGGAATTAATTTCAAATCAACATCTATTTAACCAGCAAAACAAAATATTCGTCAAATTCAAATAACAATGCTTTGTCTGAGGAAACAGAAGGTATTTTGGAAAATTTTAAAGAATAAGTTCAGTAATTATGGTATGCAACAGAGCATTAATGGAATTTTGCAGCTTTGGGATGTAATTAAAACTACTGAGAAATACATTTTAACAGCTAATTTAAATTCCAATTGCTTAGAAAACACAATTTCGGTAATTAGGACTAATAGAGGATCTTACGAACGAAATACATCAGCATTTTTTAAAAAATTTAAAATAAATTTGTTTTTATCACACGATGACCAGCGACAGTACTTCTTATAATCAGTCCGATGCACTGGTGTTGCTAAATATCGAAGAAATTTCCAAAACTATTTGTGCATTTTGTATCTATACAAATTTATGATTATTGTAATTTTCCATATTTTAAGGTTTGATTAGCGCCAGTGGTCATGTTTTTCAAACTGCAGATGAAGTGGTGGATACAATTCCTTTACAAATTATTCCTTTGTACGTAAATACTTCTGCTAATTTAATATTTATCCCCAATGTCTGCTTAGTTGCTTTAATAAAAGTATCTTTAAAACAGTAGTTATAACCCATTAATTTTAGACTATTTTAGAATCAACTAGTAATCCGCATTTGGCACCTTCACTTTTATAAATAGTAAACGTGAAGATACATATAAATATATACGTACTTATATTCACTTTTAATATATACAATCACTTTAAAAGCAAATGTTTAATTTGCATTTATTCAATTCCATCTACAGGTAGAGTACCACTTCAACTCGGACCGCTAGATGAGAATGTCGAGGAAACCAATTATTGCGAGTATGACGTCTCTGACTTCAAAGATGAAATTCAATTAGACGATACAGGACCTGACCTTGAAGAAGAAAAATAATTAAGTTGGGACCAAACAATCAACAACAAGTCAATGGCTTATTTTAGTAGTGGATACATTGCATACGATTGTCTAAATAAATTAACATGTCCACGTTGCGAAAGTTTTATGACTTGCGAAAATGCTAATATGTATAGTACATCTGCAGCTCACAATATTTTAATAGATTCACGTAAACTTGGAAGTAAAATCAGTGGTGGTTTAAAAGTTGCAATTCCGAAATGTATAATTGTAACAAAAACAGTAGTCAACATTTTCACAGAAAATTTTGAAAAATACTGTTTCAAAAAAGAATTATTAAAAAATTTATTTAGATAATTAATAATTTCAGTGCATAGTTTGATATTCTCATTCCAATGAAAACATTCCATCGTGGTGGAATTTTAACTCCGAATCGTTCGGTCACTTTAGCAATGTATAAAGCATTTACATTTTCGACTGAAATGACTTTTTTTGGGTGAATTTCACAAATACAGCGTTCCGTTAATTTAGAAACCAAATTTAATTTGAAAATTATTTAGAATTGATTTGCATTACTTTAATGAAATTATTTGGTATTGTGAATTTCTCTTGTAAAAAATGATTCTATTCTATTTACGCTTTCACTGTTTTTTGAATTTCAAGTTTATCGTGTTTCATAGCTAGATTTTTTATCGAGTTGGGACCTATGATAATCTTATTTTGCTAAGATCATTGAGAGAAATAACTAGATAACATAGAATGTTCGATTATCCAGTTTGTATGTGTGTTGCGAATATTTTGTAGCGCCTCACGCATTCAATTATATAAATTGTTTATTTATATAAATTGATTTACGTTCGCCACCACGTACACATTTGGGTTTATGCATAAGATAATCTCTTTGCGTAACAAAACTTTTTATTCGCCATCTAGCGAAAATGATATGGACACAAAATATAGTAGAACATTAAATATCTTTTGTGATTCTCGCTCCATCTCATTTTCGTTAGTTAACTCAATTCGAACTCGAATTGATAATTTCGGTTTCCATCTCGCGTTCACAAGAACAGCGAATTTGACATTACGATTGTTCGTATGTCAACACCAATTATTTGGTAGGAAAGAGATAGTTATACAAAAAAAATATTTATATTTCGGAACGGTTTTTTGGTTAGACATAAGAAAGTAGATACGATTGATACTCCGATGAAAAAAGTTTCTTTTTGTGCTCGCGGAGATTTTTATATAGTAAAGTTTTTGCTTGGCATTTTTCGCCATTTTAAAATTACTTGTAAAAAAATTAATAAGTGCGTGGTGAAAAAATAGTAACTTTAAATTTTTATTATTTATATTGGAAATTAAAATTGTAACAATTTGTGAAATTAATTTGGGTGATAATTCCCAACAATAAATATCAATAATTGTAAAAATTAAATTGTGCGTGGTTATATTATTCGGAGGTGTATCGAGACGCTTAAAGCGAGTGTGGCGTTTTGTACAAATAGCCAAGAGCTCATCAACGCCCCAACGAAATCTACATTGTGAACACATATATTTACAATTTCTTCAAATGTTGCTACGGTAAAGCTATACATTTTACTGTAAATGATAACAGGACCAGTGTACGATAAATGATAGTAACCACAAACTTCAAGTTTAAAAAGTTTCACTTCTGTCGCGCGTAGAAGCTACACACACATTGATTTTTTACACTGTGTATCCTACTGGGTGATTTGAACCACGTTTAAAAATTAACCCAATGATTTTTATGAATTTAGAGAGGTTATAGGATAGGAAACACTTAAAATAATTTATTTAAAATAACGAATATTGAAGGTGCAGCTACAACAAAGAGACAAAAATCAAAGCAAGATTTAGTCAGCCCTATTGATTCTAAAGTATACTTGTAATGGGCTGCCGAAGTTTTTGTCTTTGAAAAAATTGATGAAAACAGAAACATCAAGATTCTGCATAGGCTAGTTTAGCAGTAAAACTTCCCAGTGATGTTAAATCTCATTTATAAAATTCAAAAGAATTTGTTATTATTTATTTTTATTTTAAAACAAATAATTAAATATTGGCTTAAGTTCTTTTCATTTAAAAAAATTTAAAAAAATTTATCCGGAATCAATCTCAAAATATATGATCATCCACTAGAGTTACAAATGACAACTAGATCTCAGTAGATACATGTTTTGATTATTAGAATGAATATTTGATATGAAGTAGTCATAGAGCAACAAATTGTGGTGATTTTTACAATCAAAGTCAAAATTTAGGTATACGGCTCTTTATTTTAATTTATTTAAACTTGAGCTTTCAATCCTAATTCGGTATGATTGTCAAAAGCATAATTATCTAAATGAATTATGCTATTGATAATGAACCCGGTTTGGGATTGAAGGCTCCGCTCAAGTTTTATTAAAATATAATCCATTTAATAAGAATTGGCGCAATATATAAAAGCTGTGATAATTAATTGACACATATGACTATAAGTGAAACAAAGAATAAAATACCATGAATAAGTAACGTAACTATGGCCTTAAGTAAATTAGTAATTCAAAGGATAGCTTGAATAATTCCAAACCATTTAGAAATTAGCCCAAACCAATTAGTTCAAACCAAAACGCTAACATCAATATTCATTTTAACAATACAATAATGAGTAAGGAGTTTTTCGGTTGGGGATAAATGCTTACAAAAATTCTGTTTTCAAGTTATTACTCATCAGTATTTAGTCAAAATTATAAGTAGTATGAATTTAAATGCTGGAATAGACGGTATAAATCGAACTGTCATGATGGATGCGATGAAAAATCAAATATTCTCTGCAAACTTCACAGAGGTAATTAATCAAAGTTTAAATCAAGTTAAAGTACCCACATCGTGGAAGATATCAACAGTCCTTCCAATTCCGAAAACTATTAAACCGTCGACACCAGAAGATTTACGCCCAATCAATATGTTGCCACTTTATGAAGCTATAATGGAACGGGTAATTAAAAATCAATTAAAAATAATATACTAGTCGACCAACAATCTGGATTTCGGGAGCTGCACTCATGCGAAACAGCATTAAACCTACTGCTAGATAATTGGAAGTCAGAAATAAATGATAATAAAGTAGTGGTTTCAGTTTTCCTGGATTTCAAACGCGCTTTTGAAACAATCAATAGACAAATTTTGCTTAAAAGTTAAATAATTATGGAGTACAAGGGAGAGAACTTGAGTGGTTCACTAATTATCTCGAAGGAAGGCAGCAATACACAAAAATAGATAATTATGTCTCTGAACCGATACCAAACAATCTAGGAGTACCCCAGAGATCTATATTAGGACCATTGCTTTTCATCCTGTATATTAATGACATAGTCGAACTCATAAAAAATTGTCAAGTGAACCTGAACATGTTTGCAGATGATACGCTCATTAAAACTTCAGCACCAACCCTTATAGAAGCTGCACAAAAAGTAAACGAAGATTTAGAGAATTTAAGGAAATGGTTGATGTTCCACAAACTATCACTTAATATTTCAAAAACAAAGTACATGGTAATGTCAATAAGGACCAAAATAGAATGTGATGAAAACTTAAAAGTAGATAACCAAATCATAGAACGTGTAAAACAGTATAAATATCTGGGTATTGTTATTGATGAAAATTTAAATTTCAACGATCATTTGGACTATACTGCTAAAAAAATGAATAAAAAATTGGGACTTTTTAATAGAATTAAGGGCAATTTGCCGCTCGACACAAAAATTAGATTCTATGAATCAATTGTCGCCCCGCATATTGACTATTGTTTATCAGTATTTTTCATAATGAACCAATCACAAATATATCGTCTTCAAAAGATACAAAATAGATTTATGCGAGCTATTTTAAGGGGCAGAAAGTAGAACCCATATAAGAGAAATGCTTGGAGTATTGGGGTGGAAGTCCATAAATCAGAGGATTAACTTTAATATTCTAAAACTGTTGTTTCGCCTTAAAACGGAAACCTTCCAAGTTATTTAGATTTAATGCTTTGTACTAATAGAGAAGTTCACAGCTATAATACGAGAAATACTCATTTTCGATTACCGCTGTACAGTAAATCTTTTTCACAAAGATCATTAGGGTATAATGGAGTTAAGCTGAATTGAATATATTCATCAAAGATAACATTAGTATTTAGATTAAAACTTAAACAAATTTTACTTTTATTTAAATAATTAAAACAAACAAAAAACGAAAATGTCATATATTGATAAATAAATAACTAATAAAATAAAATAAATAAGGAACTCGAATTAGCCGAGGATTTAAATGTTTCATCTGATTAATATTCACAACTAAATTTCGAAAGTAAACGACTGAAAATGTTCGAACGTGCATGGAAACAATTGGGTGTTTCCATAGTATTAAGGACAAAGTGTCAATCAATTGTCGCCCCCATATTGACTTTTGCTTTTCAGTATTTTTGAAGTGAAACTTCTTTAGTAGCGGGGTGATTTTTAAAATCTATGAAACAAATCAAAAATTACAAGCAAAAAATGAAGAAGCGATATGAAACGAAAAAAGCGACAGTATTAGCAGGGTATGATTCGAAAAAAAAACAAAAGAATATTGAAACGAAATTGAATGAATTTGCAAGCAATACAAAAACAACATCGACAAACAGTCGAATCAATGCCGCCTAGATTTATAGAGGTATTGATTGCAATTTACAAGCATATTATATAAAACAAGTATAAAAATTGTGTTTGTAAATAGTTTGCTTGTACCTACACAAATATCTCAAACTTAATGTTTTTGTACTATTTAGATGTAGGCGGTTATTATGTTAAATAACTTATTGTAAATTTACAATAAATAGAGAAGTGAAGTTTATAAAACTTAAATTTATATAAATATTTAAAGGATCATACAATGAGAATTGGCAAATTAACATTAAACTTAATACTTTTAAACTAAATACAAAATGTATTTCTTTTTCTCGGGCAATTCAAAAATGAAACAATTGATTTATGCTAGCTACAAAATGAGACATGGAAATTATACTCTGCAATAGTTCCAAATGACATGTGAAAACTGCACCTATGCATCAATCGCTGGTTGCACTACTTTAGGTAAATTATTTAGTATTCTGAATTTCTCTTGAAGAAAATGTTTGTCTTAAGCAAAATTCACTTTAAAATATAAACCGAACAATACACCATCACAATTTCGCTTGTGTTCTCAAGCTAAAATGTTGCTTTAATATCAGTATTAGGAAATAATATTCCTTTTATTCCGTTTATCGTGCCTCTATAGGTAGATTTTGTATCGAGTTGTGATAATCCTGTTTTACCAGATCATGGAGTAACAGAGATTGAGAAAAATAACTAGATAATGTAAAATGTGCAATTATCTAATTTGGATATATCTACTCTGACTTTGTATAATACTCCTATAACACTATAAGGATCAATTGACTATTTCTTCAATTCATGCTGCGGAAAAGCTACACATTTTACTGAATATGCCAGCCGGATCATTAAACCATAAATTGTATTAATTACAAATGTACAGCTTAAAAAGTTTCACTTCTGCCGCGCGTAGAGGCTACATAAACTGTTTTTGTTTTATAATAGAAGCGTAATTGACAGGAACTTACATTAGAAATAGAGTTTAAATTACAATTTGATGTAAGAAAATTCATGAGCTTATAGCTTTTAACCTAACTTTGAGTGAGTTTTCTAAATTTAGTTAAAATTAGTCGAGCAAAATTTTTATTTAGAACAAGGTAAAGCAAGTTTTGAACACAGTTTTGATTAAAAATTCAATTTCAATCAAATAGAGAGTTTGAGCAAATTTTGAGAGCAAATTAAGTTCGAATTCTAAATTTAAATAACACAAAATTATGGTTGAAATTAAGCTAGAAATTTTGTTTACAAATTAAGTAAAAATTCCAACATAAATTTTTCTAAATATGGTTGATTAAAAATTTGGAGAACAACTTCAGCTTTAGTTGCAAATGCATTTAAGAAAAATTTAACTATGATTAAAATTAAGCATATTACGTATAATATCAAAAGAAATCGCATAAAGTAGTTAAAATTCGTATAGTAGCACCATGTTACAATAACCATAGGTGGTATAATCGTTCTGGAGGCAGGCAATTCATGTCGTGTGTGTGAAGTGAATTTTTAATGATAAACACAAAGAAACTAACGCCCCCTCCTTCCTAATATTTAAAATCGAAATATGTAATATTATTATTAAACTTTAAAGTAAATCATTTGGAAAATAATTGGTTTTTCCAAATTTTTTAATACGTTCTCAGATTTTCTCAGAAATCAGATTTTCAATGAAGTTGAAGTATTATTATTAATATTTAAAATCAATCCGCTTATTATAAATTTCAAAGTCATTAAAATCATTACCTATATTCAACATCATTAACTGCGTTATAGTACGTTCATTATTCCTTGTTGTTGTATTCGGTGTGTATTTTTATATTCAGCAAACAAATTGTGTAACGAAAACAAATCAACACACATTTTAAATAGCAATTCTATAAAACCAGTATTCTACGAACAATCGAATCAATGCCTTCTAAATTTATATTGAGGAATTGGTTTGTGCTGGGAAAAAATAGGTCAAACATATTTTAGTAGAAATTGGAATCTTTTTTGCTAAAATTACAAAACTTATGAAAGCAATATTGACTTATTGTTTTATTTGAAATAAATTTCTATCCCAATTTTACCTAAAAAACTTGAAAAATTCATCGCGTTTAACTAGGTGGTGCCTTAAATTAGAGGAAATTGACTTTTCAGTCCGATATAAAAAAGGCAAACTTTATAGTAATGCTGATTCGTTAAGCCGTATTGAGCCGATCTGTTTCCAAAGAGGAAGGTCCAACTAAAAAGGCATGCAATGACTCTGAAAATATTAATATAATTCATTGGGTGGACATTCTGAAGCTTTCCGAACTTGTCGACGTTTAAAATGCTACTACGAGTTTCCGAATATGTACAAGAAAATAAAATCATTTATTTATTACGAAAGTGGTCAAAAAAATAAAGTAACACCAAAAATTAAGTTACCATTGCCCATTACAACTACTCCGACGTACTCCTTCCATAAAATATTTCTGGCCATAGTAGATTCCTTGCCGTCTGCTTATAATAAAATAAAAACACTGACATTACAAGACGATCTTACAAAATTTTCACTAGCTATTCCATTATCTAATCAGGAAGTGGAAAGTGTTTCGAGCATATGTCAGTTTGGTGCTCCTTATCAAATACTTCCAGGTTCAATTTTATTAGCCATGTTTTCAAAAATATCTGCCGTAAATTAAGCATCGACAAGTTTAATTATACCGTGTATCATAGAAAGATCGCATAGAACACTAGGAAAGTATTTAAGAAATTTCACAGAAAACGATCCGTTAAATTGGGATATGTGGATGCTTTATTGTATGTTCGCATATAAATCTACACCGCATTCTTCAACACAATATACATATGTCGTACGAATTAGTTTATGGTTGGAAGCCTAACATTCCAAATTCTATCGCCAATGACCATAGCGTTAACTACAACTACGGCGATTAAGCTAAGAATTCAAGTATAGGTTACAGTCATTTTGTGAAATAGCTCGAAAATATTTGGTATTAAAAAAACACACGTCGAGGAATTTTTCGACAGATCACTAAGAAATGTACAATTCGACGTCGGCGATAACGTGCTGCTAACCAATGAAACTCGTAAGGGTAAATTATCACCCCCATGGTTTGGTCCATACATTGTAAAACGAATAATTTCCAAAGAAAATACTGAAATACTAGTTGGAAACAAATCAAAATGGTACATAATGATCGATTAATACTATTTGCTGCATGAATTCATAAAGTCACAAGTATCAGTATTTAAAAGTTAACCCGTAACACGGTTAAACCTAATAAAAGGAGTACGTTAAAAGCGAGTTTTTCTGTAGTATTTTCAATTTTTATTAAATTTCCAAAATTTGCTAAACTTAAATTTTTCAAAAAAAAAATTCAAAAGGCTCAGGTTACACGAAGGTACTCTACACAAACTTTTAGACTGAGAATTAATAATTTTTGGTAAGCTTTTATTTTATTTCCATTTCCGAATGAGTTCTAGGTAGATTGAGTTATACAAATTATATGAAGGCTGCGGTTCAATAGTCGGTAAATTGTTCTTTTACCTACTTTTTAACAGTTTACAGGGTAAATTCAAATACTGTACTAAAATGTTGGGTAAAATATGAATAAAAATCGAAATGACGTTTTTGTTAATACATTCACGTTTCAGTGTAAAAAATATTTGACGTTTCCTTTTGCACATAAGAGCCAGCGATTTCAACCAACCAAACCATAATTTGTGTCCATCAAACCATTCTAGAGAATTGGTACGCCAATTGAGGTAAATGTGTACTAAAACTGAAATTTACTGGTAATGACTTACCCGACTATTGGTCCGCAGCCTAAATTAAATTAAAACACTGTTTAGCATATCTAGATAACATAAAATAAAATAAAAAATATATATATGTATGTATATATATATATATATATACATATATATATATATATATATATATATATATATATATATATATATATATATATATATATATATATATATATATATATATATATATATACCCCTTCATGGCCCCACCTTTTCGAGTTATGATTTTTTAAAGTTAAGAAATTTAGTGATTTTATGCTCTTTTCGATAGATAACCGTTCTACTTAGGTTGCTTTGTTTTCAATGTTATGGGCCTCATTCTCTTCGTATTTTATGGAACTTTTATTTAAAAGCAGTTTCAGAGCTAAATATTTAATATTGGCCAAATGC